>JAJGRW010000063.1:5497150-5595700 GCA_025461045.1 Carex parvula
GTGCTACAGATGGTTTGTTCAGCGGCGTCAGCGAGCAATGGAATTACAAGACAATGGACAGGTTCTGTCTGACCGGGTTTTGCAGAAGATCAGAAAACGTTGGGAGAAAGCTGGAAAAATGCGGGTGGTGCGTTACACGCAGGGCCAAGGTCAGTACCAAGTTTCATCCCCAAATGAGTACGTTCCTTGCACCCGTAGCGACATGGGCAACATGGAACCCACTCACAGGGAGTTCATGTATATTGTGACGCGCGGTCCCGACAGACAAATGGAATGCACTTGCAGAGGTATCCAATTAACTTCTATTCCGTGCGCTCATGTCTTAGCTGTTTGCCGTGACCGAAACTGGCAAGAGGACGACTTTGTTGCAGACTGGTATAAAACACCCTATATTGTGAGTACTTGGAGCCATGTGTTCAATCCAATTGGCAATATGGGAGACTGGCCTCCTAATGTTGGAGACAGAATCCTTCCGAGTAGTGGTTGGATTAGGAAGGGGAGGCGAAAACACACCCGTCATGTAATGACGATGGATGAAATGGAAGGTAGACGAAGGGGGCATGGGCCTCGCCGTTCCACTTCCGATAGGCAACGAAGAGGTATGTAACATTCATCCAAAATTATTTTTCTTTTCAATTTATACCAACTTACTAAGTAACACATGCAAATGCAGAGGCAAGAATCGCAGCAAATACGGCAGAAAATGAGCGAGTAATGGCATCGGGAAGTGGGTCCGGAGGGTCACGGCGTAGCACAGCTACGAGCCGTTTAGATGCAGCTGCTATGTATGCCGAAGCAATGGGAGAGGCGGTTGACATAGGAGGAGAGGCGGTTGGGGTGCAAGGGGAGCCATCTGTGATCCAACCGAGAAGGTCCACTACTAGACGCACAACAAGGGCATCTACAAGCCAAGCAGGGCCATCTACAAACCAAGCAGCGCCATCTGGAACCCAAGCCGGGCCATCTACTGAGCAACCAGAGCCACCTGCTAGGCCATCTCGTAAATCATCTTTCGCAAGTGGTTTACTTCGGGGATTACCTTTTAGACGTAGCAATAATAGGTGATTTGTATGCATGTTGTAAAAAATGTGTGGACTCTATTTGCAATTTGTGTGTACTTTATTATTTTATACGAAACTTAGAAATGAAATATTTGACTTTAATAGAAATCACCTAAAACAAAAATAATGCGGTTAAAAAAAAAAAAAAAAAAAAAATGTACCAAGCCGGCCATTTTCTGGCCGGCTTAGGGAGGGAACATAGCCGGCCAGAAAATGGCCGGCTTGGATATATTTCGATAATTGATCGGATTCTGGGTATAATTAATAATTTGTATTAAACTTTGGATATTAATAAAAATGTCGGCAGTGAAGGGAAGAGTCCGTTTAATAGCTAACTATTATTAATTTGAAGACGGCTAGATATATATTGACCCTGTTCCCTTGAAGGAAATGGAGTCATCTTATCAGAAACTAAATACAAAGAAATTATTTTAGATTCTAAAACTCATCTAAAATAAATTTGTTTGACTAGTCCTTTATTTAGTTGTCCTCGGAACTAAATAAAAATATGCATTATTGCCATATGATGCATTATTGCCATGTGATGTAACATATTAAATATTAAATATTGCCATGGATGCATTATTGCCATGTGATGTAACATATTAAATATTAAGCCATCAGACCAATAGAAATATGCATATACCTTCTACATAAATCAGAGATCGAAGACTAACTCAAACATTAGCAATCACCCAATACTCAAATTCAACAATTCTATTCTTCAAGTGTGCCAATAAAACCAAATACTCATATCAAACCAAACCCAGCATCAATGTTGTACTATAATTTTCTATTTCCATTCAATCCTTGTCAGTAAACCCAAATAGCTCGGCTGATTAAAATTTCCTTGCGCCAAGACCTCACCTAAATTAGTAAAAAGATCTCTGATTTATGTAGAAGGAATTTTGAATCTTAAAATTAACTCCTATGATTCTCCTGCATTGCCCACAAATTAAATTAAACAAGACTAATTTAGACTCAGAAATGACCTGTCATTTAGACTCATTTAGACACCTAATTAACATTTTTCATAATTACTAATTATACTATTTTTTCTTAAATTTCCCACTAACTGATGTCCATTTTCAAATGTATTAGATATGATATATATAACCACAATTACATAATTAGCTTTAACACAATAATAGCTGTTTTTAACATATAATCATAAAAAATATGAACATGTGACATTTTTTTTTATTATTAAACAACTTAATTTAACAAAATTATTATTCTTGTAAACACTTAGTAGGTTTTATAATATTATATATTTTGAACATTTATTTACAATACTCAAATTTCAAGATGTGTTAAACGAAACAAAAAATGTTAAATGGATGTTTCTATGTATTTTGCAAGAACAATATTATTGTTAAAAGTAACTAATTTAATTATATAAAGATCTTCAATCAACAATTTTCTTTAATTACTATATATTAAAAGAAGCTATCTGAATGTTAGAAATAAGAAGTTAACTGTTTTCATTAACAAAATATCAGTTAAAGAATATTAAATACATAGCGCGATTGAGAACAAAAATTAAAATGGAAACTATATATGATGGAATTCTAAAATATAATGTATGCAAAAAATTATAAATGGTTGTACCTGGTGCTTGGTATATCTCTTATGCTTCGTAACATGTGCTATTATTGTAAATACTTGGTGGACCAACGTCATTTTCTTAATATAATTGGCTATTTACTTTTCTGGAGATCCACAAAATTCGGCGAGCAGATTCATGTATGCACATGACTAGAAGTTAGACAATTCAAAAAACAACCGGCTCATATTTGGACTGTTTAAGTGATTCCACTTTAATATCAAATGAAAACTTTGTCTGATCCTTGTAGAACCTATGTCCTTCTATATGTCCCAAGAAATATGTATACTATGGTATAATCTTGTCCTGGCCACAAAATTAGCACTGGAGACAATGGACTTCTACCCATAGAAGGCAAAATCGGCCGTTTCGGAGCGGAATCGGCCGTTCCGGATCGGGATCGGACAGTACCGATCCGATTTCAGGCCGATTTACGCTGTTAGTGAAGATTTCGTCAAATTTTGGCCGTTATGGCCTCATTCCGGTCAAATTTCGTCCGTTCCGGTCTCATTCCAGCCAAATTTCGTCCATTTCGGACCGAAATAGACCGATTTCACTGAAACGGCCGAAACGCGAATTAACCAAACTCAAAAAAAAAATTTTGCGCTCTCTGAGACTCGAACCCGCGCCCTTTAGCATGGCAACCAAACTCAACTCCACCACACCACACAATCTTTCTTGTTTAAAACCACAACTCATTTCTATATATCATATTTCAATTTGAGAAAACCATTCAACCACGGATTGACTGTTTTCTTTTTTTTGGTTTGACTGGACTGAAGTGGATTTGTGCTTATATATCACGGAATTTTCTACTGGCAGATGGTGCCAACTTCTTTAATAATTGTAATAATTTTTCTAAATTTTTTTATCAATTTTTTCCTATTTTTTAGTGTAAAACAAGCTTCTGGCAAAAAAAATCCGATTTTCCGATCCGATTCGGCCGATCCAGTCCGATTTTTCAGATCCAAATCGGGATCGGTCGGTGCCGATCCCGATCCCGATACCGATTTTTCCTTCTATGCTTCTACCTTCTAATAAGTGACAAAAATGTGTTAGCAAGAAGAAAAAAACTTTGCTAAAGCAAGGAGAATTGACTTCACATTGTTAAATCTCTGTGTTGATCGATGCAAGTGCTGCCCATTATTATCGGGGAAATAAAATAAAGGTGTTCACATGCTTTCACAAGATAGTTTACTTCGGGCTGCCCTTGATTGAAGGTTGATTAATTGGCTTCAGGCTGGCCCTTCATATGCCGTATATATAATAGTTATATCATATGCCGTATATATAATAGTTATATTAATCTTCTGAGTAGAACTAGGGTGTTCTTAAGCTGACCAAGTGAGATTAACTAAAAAATTAATCGAATTGGCTTCAAGCGACGCATCCAAACCATTGGAACCGATCTACTTCACGAGTGATGAATTTACGTGTCAAATTTTTTATAAATTTTCAAACTAATTTAATATAAAGTCAAGCATAAAAAAATTGATGAAAAATGAATGCATTAAAATTAACTTATAAACCATCTTTTTTTTACCTCTTAATTTTATACTAAAATTAGTTCGAAAATTTATAAATTTGACATGTAAATGCATCACTCATGGAGTAGATCGATTTTAATGGTTTGAATGCATCGTTTGAAGCCAATTCAATAGGTTTTTAAATTAAGCTCACAAAGAAGCTTGGTGAGCTTAAGAACACCCTACTTCTACTCTAATCTTCTTACCTAAACGTACAATTCATTAATTGTAATCAATTACAAGTATTTTATTCAGATCAGATATTACAAGTCTTGATGGAAATGTTCACAGATTAATCCATTAATTGTTCTCCATTTCAAACTAAATGAAAGCTTTTTTTTTTTTTTTGTTCTAAATAGAAGTCTTCTCTTGGGAGCATCTTAATTCTTAACGGCGTACCTATGTCCAGAGGAATCCATATCCTCTGCATTAACTCAGAATTTGAGTTAATGCATCTTGGCCGTCAAATCCAACCCGAGGTAGAATGCACGGGGCTCCTTAATATTTGAGCCAACACAAATTGCTTGATTGTTTATTTGGTAGAATGCATCTTCTGTTACTCATTAGGTTTTAATATAAGTTTATTTGGTATTTGAAATTGATTTTGTTCGCTTGATTTTGTTTTCATGAGAACTTTAGTGTAATTTCAGTAAATACCGTTCAGTGTGATTTTTCTATCATTTGTCAAATGAACTTAAGACTCTGAAATTTTAATTTTTTTTTCTTGTAATACCCTCAATTTTTAAGATGAACAGGATTCACATCTTCATTTTATTTATTATTTTGAATCTTAAAGTATTAATAATTAATATCATAGTATTTTGAGTGAGGGTATATATGGTACTATGCATAGAGTGGAGTAGTCCGTATTATGAAACAATATATCCATTTTCCAAGTCTAAACAGTCGATCGGCACAGTTCAACATGATATGTATATGACAATATAATCGTAGACTAAATTTTACATTTTTAAAATTTATACAAATTTTTTAGATAGGAAGAAAATCCCTCTATCTAAAAATTTTGACCATGCAAGAGTAGTGATTTTCTACCGATCTAAAAAATAGTAAAAAAAATTGTACAAAATATTAAATTAAGTCTTCGAATACATTTTCATATATGAAGAGATTATGTCCAACAGTTCAGATTCAATATTTAATCTTTAAAAATTTATACCATAGTTTCACTAAAGAGGTTTTGATTTATTGTTGAACCAGCAAAATTAGAAAAAGAAAATGTGAGACTTATTTTTTGTAGTATAATATATGCAAGTAGTGAGGGAGGATCATGGGATTTGTATAAAAAGGGGAGGGAACAATTTGTGTGCTCAAGTCTTCTCCTTTTTGGTTGTATATTGCCCCAAAGTACCAAACTACAACAAAAACTGAGGCATGCCTACCGACATCAGTTTCTTCTTTTCCCTCTTTCTTCTCGCTTTCCTAGCCATAATTACCCGCCTAAATGGGGAAGAAGAATTGCATTCCAGGAGATGCTCCAGTTCTAATAATTACTCTGATGGAAGCACCTACCAAGCAAACCTGCAGGTTCTTCTTAGCTCCCTTCAAGCAAACACGGCAGGTACTAGTTATTACTATTTCAACAACACGGTGGGAAATAATTCAGACCGGGTGTATGGTATGGCAATGTGCTACGCATATGATGACCAGCGTTATTGTGATTCCTGTGTTACCCAGGCTGCTAAAGAGGTATGTAGACAGATCCAATATAACAATTATTTACAATTTTCTGTACTTTAGTTTGATTAATTTACAGTGTGAGGTGCTATTATAGAATGTGCATTAACTATTTATTCATGCATTTCTGTACCCATTTTTCCAACAGATACTTCAACATTGCCCCTACAGCAAAAGCGGTGCAGTCTGGTACTGGCCGTGCCGCTTGCGGTATTCAGATCAAAACTTCATTTCTGTCCTTGAAACCTCGTCACAATATAACTTGTTCACAAGTGCTGATTATGGAAATGAAACCATAGAATTCAGAGATCAGTTGGATCAAGTCATCAATCAAGTTATTGCACGAGCGATTACCGTACCTTACCTCTTCGCGCTCGGCCAGGTAACATAGTCAAACCATATAATCATAAGCAAATGACAATGTATAAAATACATTAATTATATTTTCACTGGGCACTACGACAGAAAGAAGTGGCAGTCAACAAAACGATTTACGCATTTGTCCAGTGCAAGCAGTTCTTGAAAAGTGAAGAGTGTGGTCAATGCTTGAAAGGATACAAGGAAGCCCTAATAAAATGCTGTGGCCTGAGGCACATGACAGTGACCTCTGGACTGAGTTGCCACATTGTTTTTGCATTGTGGCTTTTCTCCCCGGCAGGCGCACTTATTACCTATCTGAACCCACCAGGCACGTACTATACCCTGTATTAATTTAAATTATAATTTCCTTCTACCTCCTAAATCCATAAAGTAATAATTAATTACTTTTCTCATTATGACAAGACTGTCCATTGTCACAAACTATGAAACTGTAGAATATGAGGACTTTCACTGTGTTAAGTATCAAGAAATTAACTAGCTGCTAGATTTCCATTGTTTATTTCTTACTATTTGACCTTTTCTTCATAGAAGGCAAAATTGGACGTTCCGGATCGGGATCGGACGGTACCGATCCGATTTCAGGCCGAGTTACGCAGTTAGTGCAGATTTCGTTAAATTTCGGCCATTCCAGCATAATTATGGTCAAATTTCGACCATTCCGGTCTCATTCCAGCATAATTTCATCAGTTTCGGACCGAAATAGACCGATTCCACCAAAACAGCCGAAACGCGAATTAACCAAACTCCAAAAAAAAATTTTGAGCTCACTGGGAATCGAACTCACGCCCTTTAGCATGGCAACCAAAGACAACTCCACCACACCACATACTCTTTCTTGTTAAAAACCAGAACTCATTCCTATATATCTATTTGAATTTGTACCTCCATTTCTATATATCATATTTCTGGGAGTGAAAGAGTGTGTTTTTAGTTGTAATTATAGAAGAAAAAATCGGCTGTTCCGAAGCAGAATCGGCCGTTCCGGATCGGGATCGGACGGTACCGATCCGATTTGAGGTTGATTTACGCGGTTAGTGAAGATTTTGTCAAATTTCGGCCGTTCCGGCCTCATTCCGGTCAAATTTCGACCGTTCCGGTCTCATTCCAGTCAAATTTCATCCGTTTCGGACCGAAATAGACCGATTTCACCGAAACGGCCGAAACGCGAATTAACCAAACTCAAAAAAAAAAATTTGCGCCCTTTGAGACTCGAACTCGCACCCTTTTTGCCTGGCAACCAAACTCAACTCCACCACACCACACAATCTTTCTTGTTTAAAATCACAACTCATTTCTATATATCATATTTCAATTTGAGAAAACCATTCAACCACGGATTGACTGTTTTCTTTTTTTTGGTTTGACTGGACTGAAGTGGATTTGTGCTTATATATCACGGAATTTTCTACTGGCAGATGGTGCCAACTTCTTTAATAATTGTAATAATTTTTCTAAATTTTTTTATCAATTTTTTTCTATTTTTTAGTGTAAAACAAGCTTCTGGCAAAAAAGTCCGATTTTCCGATCCGATTCGGCCGATCCCGACCGATTTTTCCGATCCGGATCGGGATCGGTCGGTGCCGATCCCGATCCCGATACTGATTTTTCCTTCTATGGTTGTAATGCTTGTATTATATTGTATTAATGGATTATTTGATTGTAATAATTTTTCTAAATTTTTTTATCAATTTTTTTCTATTTTTTTAGTGTAAAACAAGCTTCTGGCAAAAAAGTCCGATTTTCCGATCCGATTTGACCGATCCCGACTGATTTTTCCGATCCGGATTGGGATCGGTCGGTGCCGATCCCGATCCCGATACTGATTTTTCCTTCTATGCTTTTCGATAAAAAAGAAACCATTGTTCCTAGGAAAGTTAAGAGAATAGGCCCGGAAGAATAAACCTGGAAAAAAAAATGTTCGAACATTAAAGTGAGAAAAATGGAGATTATGTAGATACTTCATGGTGGTCATCAAATTATATAAACAGTGAAATTTACTGCGCTGGACCATTCTGGAGACTGATCTTATTCCATTCCTTTCGTCAGTCAATATTGACCCATGGTTTGGAAAATCGGCCGATTCCGAGTCAACTCGGTATCGGCCGTGTCCGATCCGATTTTCACCCGAGTCTCGCGCCCATGCGAGTTTTTCAGCAAAAATCGGTTGAACAGTGTTTGACTCGGCCGAGTTAGCCGATTTTCAGGCCGAGTCAGCCGAGTCAGACCGAGTTAGGCCGAGTCAGACCGAGTTTGACCGAGTTTGGCTGAGTCAGCCACTAAAACTGTGATTAAAATCATTTTATGTAAAAAAATGTTTGTAAAATGACCGAGTTATACAGCTGGAGAGTTGCATACAAGCTGAAGTCATACAAATCTAAGTTAATTACTAATTTTGTTAGAATAGTACATATTAATGTTAGAATAAACGTACATATTTTTTGTTAGTTAAATATTAGTATACAAATCTAATTTAATTACTAATTTTGTTCTCTATTATTTTATTCGACATTATTGTTACTTAATTTGAAATAGACACAACAATATCTCTATTCGTATTTTAATACAGAGAATGATGAGATGATCCAGCCAGCTCGGCATATCTTCTAGCAATAAAAAATGTGTTCTATTTGTAATGGTTGTATTACATTATATAATTAGTGGATTATTTGAGTATAATATTTTGTGTTAACATAGTTTTTCTATAAATTATTTGTTTACCAATTTTTTCCTACCTTTTGGCTACAAAACAAGGTTCAGCCAAAAAAATCCGAGTTTTCGAGTCAACTCGGCCGATTCCGGCCGATTCATCCGATTCCGATTTCACGGTCAAGAATCCGATTCCGATTCCGATTCCACGGTCAAGAAACCGATTCCGATTCCGATTCCGATTCCGAGTTTCAGAACCATGTATTGACCTTCGTTGCAAGTTGAAAGTGGGGGACTAATCTTGCTTATTCATTATAAAATAAACAACCAGCTGGATGAGTCCGAAAAAATTCTGCCGACATCTTCTGAGGAGTCCTAATAACATTCTTAAACTAGTGTGTTCTTAAGATCCTCATGTCCCAAAACATACCGGATTGACTTCAAATGTCAAATTCAAAATATCCAAACCAGTATATTTCATGAGTAACGTGTTTACATGCATAATTTATAAATTTTCAAATTAATTTAGTATAAAATCAAGCGTTAAAAAGAAGGTTTATAAGTTCAATGTTTTGTATGTATACATATCCCTTTTTTGTTTGGTATCATCGTTTGAAGCCATTCTGATAGATTTTTGAATTAAGCTCACAAAGGAGTTTGGTGAGCTAAAGAACCACAGTTCTACTCTTATATTTGGGAGGTATCAATGATTCGCGAATCCCTGTTTCCATGAACAAATGAACTTTACTTCTCAGAATATCAGAATTGATCTTCTCTAGTTTTATCATGACATCCCTACACATTTGAAAAGTGCAGGTTCACCACCTATAATCCTTTAATTCTACAGGGTATTTTTCAATGCTCTTACGGAATGCTTACTTATTGATTCAGCACTACCAAGTCCACCATCACCGTCACCAGCGAACATGCTGCCACCATCACCAGCAAACACATTAATACCGCCACCACCAGACTTAGTTCCAACAGTTACAGGGTCGAGGGGTAATTATTTAAACTGAAACTATACTGTGATTGTTTTTTCTTTCATTCAAAAAGCAGTTACACATAGATAACTCCATTAATGAAATTCGACAGGATCAAAGATTAAGATTGCTGCAGTTGCTGCCAGTGCCTTAGGTGCTTTCTTCATCTTCGTTGTAGCTGGTCTTTTGTTTTGGAGAAGGAAACAGAGAAAGCAGATATACACGGGTAAATGTCTCATGTCTCCAAATTATTCAATTATTTAAATCTTTTGAAATCTACAAATATTTCCTACTGTATTCAATTTTGCAATTTAACTAAATTCTCCTCATAAATACACACAAAGGTCAATCCCATGCTAGTCATGACAGGACCTTGGAGGATGGTGCCAGTGGTGATTGTCGACTGTTTCAGCTGTCTGAACTTAAATTTGCCACTAACAATTTTTCTGAGGACAATAAGCTTGGTCAAGGTGGTTTTGGACCGGTTTACAAGGTTAGACAACTAATTTCCTTTTTATTTCTAGAAAATGAGAGGATTTTATATTGGTGTCAAAAATATATTGTCAGGGAGTACTTTCGGATGGAAAAGAAATTGCAGTTAAAAGACTTGCAGGATGGTCGACGCAAGGCTACCTTGAATTTAAAAATGAGGTGGACTTTCTTGCAAAACTGAAACACAAGAATTTGGTGAAACTACTAGGATATTGCTTGGAGAAAAATGAGAAGCTGCTTTGTTACGAATACTTGCCTGGAAAAAGCCTCGACTGGATGCTCTCTGGTACCCTATCATCGCTAGCTTGTACCATTTTTTTGTTAGTATTTGATATGAACTTAATATATTTATTAGGTGGAAGAGAGAACACAAATTTGACTTCTATTATCAACATTCTCTTTATCTCTTACATTCAAAAGATTCCTTACATATTATATAGACCCATAGGAACTTTCTACAAACTCTACTATGACTAAATGACATTTAACCCTCTCATAAACCTCTTCTATTTCCTAGAAACGTTTTTCATCTTCGAACACAACCTAGAAGACTACAACGTATATTAACTAATACATTCATGACAATTTTAAAGAGTTCCAAAGTTAACTATTACATTTGACTAATAATTAAGTTTACTATTTCCAACATTTTTACCACAAACAATTTATTTTTCTACAACCAGTCATATAAGATAGAACTAAAGTGTTCAAGTCAAATATGCTAATTTATTGACATAATTTGTTTTTCAACAAAACTGTGTTCCCCGCCTCAAAGTAAAATATGTATCTGACATATTACTATATGGTTTGAATGATTTATGCAAATCAGAGAAATATTACTAATAATTATCATCCAAATGCTTTCATTTATTTTTTAGGAGCTTTTAAGTATGAAGCATATATATGTTAGTACATTATGCCTGAAAAATGTTTTCAAATTATTTCTTGTTGAGTTTCTAAACAATTAATTTTTTTTAATTGTTGTAGGAACTGATATTAAGAGAGAAAAGATGAGCTGGCAGACACGATACAAGATCATACAAGGGATAAGTAGCGGTTTACAGTACCTTCATGTAGATTCAGGATTGAAAGTTGTACACAGAGATCTAAAGCCAAGTAACATATTGCTGGATGAAGATATGAAACCAAAAATCTCTGATTTCGGTCTGGCAAGGTTCTACCCAGATGACAAAACTCATATAGATACATCAAAGATTGAAGGGACCTTGTAGGGCATCATTTTCATCCTTTATTTATTCAGAAATCACAATTTTATCAAATATATTTAATATAACGGGAAATCCGGTTTCATCTTAACAGTGGGTACATGCCACCAGAATACCTCAACAGCGGTATTTATTCAGAGAAGTTCGATGTATATAGCTTCGGTATCATGCTCCTTGAAGTAGTAACTGGGAAAAAGAACAAATCGTTTTCTAACAATCAGGTTGCTTCCGGCATAAGAAGCCATGTAAGCATTTTGCTGTTACCAATTGTGCACCCTGTATTGGCTGAGATATCAATATATCAGAAAGATTTTTTATTTTCTCTTCTAATAATGAAGGTTTAAATTTTAAAAGAAAAAAACATGATTTATAATATTGATAAAGAATTCTCAAACGTGATTAATTTTGATAAAGACATGGTAAATTATTTTCAGCTCAAACTGAAACAAAAGAATGGTGATACAATGTTTTATATTCTTTTTGTACATGAGATGAGCGTTAAAGCCGTTCAACTTATAACAGCATTGTTTCCTTTCTTTCATTATATTTTAATAAAATTAAAATGTTCTATATTTTTTTTCGAATTTCTATTGGTTGAAAATTATAAACCACATCACCTACAAAAATCAGTATTTTTTTTAATTCTTTCTATTTCTCTCTCTGCTATATAGCTCAAAAAGAGCAACAAGTTAACGTCTTTGTTATATATATGTAGGTGTGGCAACAATGGGCGAACGGGAAAGTGGAGGTACTGAAGGACCCATCTCTAGAGGATGTGTGTCTCAAACAACTCTCAAGATGCATCCACATCGGATTACTTTGTGTCCAAGAAAGTCCGATTAATAGACCCAACATTGATGTCGTCAATTCTATGCTCTGCAACGACTCCATTGCTATTCCTGCTCTAACAAGCATGATCAATACACCTGACTTTTTGCTCAGCCTAAACAGCATTAGTAGCACAAATAGCAATGTTACGCGCAGTATGTGTATACTAGAACTTACCTTCTTTCTAAAAAAATTCCTAGTTTTCTATTTTCAGATTACCAACTTCCATCCCCGAAGGAACAAAATTGACTTATATATCAGATCCTTACAATAACTTGGTCTTCTTTCTTTTTTAAATGGATTTTTATATACTTGCTTAGAGATTGATTTAGTTAATTATTGTGGCATATAACGTGACAACCTGTTTTTATATACATTTGACATATCGATCACCATGTGGATTAGGTGATCAGACGAGTTCCAGTCAGGCTACTTAGGCATCCATTTGGGAGAACAACATGATTGAAATGATTAAACGTTAGTGTTGTTAATGCACATCTACTCGCTCAGCTTTCTTTTTCAGGTATAATTTCTTGTTCGTATCAAATTCCAGCGTACTAAAAACTATTTACTTTTGTTTGTAATATTTATGAATTTCATTCTTTTATGTGATTGGTTGTAGGATTTAGAGACACAGATTGATCAATAACATTATAACTTCGAACATGCAGATCGAGCATCCGTTACGCACCTTGGCCTATAATTGAACTTTATGTTTGTATTATATGCCAAATGAAATTATTGTATTTTAATATAATCATTTGCCATGAGATATATATTTGTTTTATTTCATTGAATTATTTGTGCCGAGCTACTCATATATCTTTTTCATTCATTTTAGATTTGTTTGGAATTTGGACATTATTGTTGATGTATGTATTTTATAATTGCTGTGGTACTCGTATTTTATTTTTTACGTGTTATTAATATATTTAAATATTTAAATTTTTTTCTACAATAAGTATTTCTTATTAACTCGTTACATGATACTAGAAAGAAGTCGTTATATGTTTTAGTCATAAACTTCGATTGACAAATACTCTTAGGAGTGATTCATTATATCATCTTTATTTTACTTAGAGATTAAGTAATATTACCAACATTTTTTTATTATTAAGTAACTATTTTATTTTATCTTTCTTTTCAAACCTTATTCCAAAAGAATATTTTCTATTTATTTTGAATTATAATAAAATTCCTAAAGATTACTTCAACCTAGCTGAGGTTATATTTGAGTTTTTGTGAACAGTTTTTTTTTTTTTTTTTTTTTG
The DNA here is from genome assembly GCA_025461045.1 of Carex parvula. Taxonomy (NCBI): domain Eukaryota; kingdom Viridiplantae; phylum Streptophyta; class Magnoliopsida; order Poales; family Cyperaceae; genus Carex; species Carex parvula. Next base: position 5,510,866 of record JAJGRW010000063.1, read on the forward strand.
AAGGTTAGAGGCAATGCTCCAACAATTTGTATAGATAAGAAAAAGTTTTTTCAAAGAAACCTAGATGGTTGGCGCTCCAGCCCTACATACATTCATGGGTACAACTTTATTTACAACCATCTATAATTATAATTTGTCTCCATTGTGGTCTTGCTATTATCGGAAACACCTTGCAGATTGACCATCTCCAAGAGGTGAGCGGACTCACGCATCTTGATATCTCATGCCTCCAAGCCATGAAGATTGTCAGCGGCCACTATCCAGGATCCTACTTCTACAACTCACCAAAGGGAAGCCTCCAATTCCCCTTCACACATCTCAATCTCCGAAGTAGGTTTTCTTGGAAGGTGGCACGCCCCGCGAGCCCGACATATCAGCCACCTCAGGACTACATTGACACAATTGAAGGAGAGGCTAAGATACAAAACCAGGCAAATGTTGAGCGCAGTGGCCGCTAGAGCCGAGTCTTCAGGGGTGGCACTATCTGATGCCCCCTATAAGTGAATATGATCAGTTCATCCAGGCAGTACAATGGATGAACTTAAATTTTGAAGATCTCGCCACACAATCGCGAGAGAGCAACCAGCGGATTGAACAAAACATCTCCTCACTTCACCAAGAGGTCGATCAAGTCCGCAACAGCATGGAGGATATCTGGAATAGCATTGACGAGAGTAGGCGTGAGATTCAGCAATCGCGCTACCTCAACCAACAGTACTACCAGTTCGCCCTCGACTCTGGATTCCAGTAACAGCCACCACCCTATGGACTCTTCGACCCATCATTCTTCGAGGAGATCCATCATCCGCCACCACCTCCACCACCTCGGGATTGAGGTGCAGTGAGTTGTATCTTTCTCGGTCCTTTTACTTTATTACTTCCTTTATTTATATCTCTCGAGCATTAAAGACAATGCTCAATTTTATTCGGGGGGTAGGAGGTAAATTGACCATGTATCTTTAAATTGTTCGCATTTTTTATTTTTAGGTGCTAGTAGTTTTACTCAATTTTTGACTAGGGTTGGAGGCTTTACCAAAAATCCTAGGATGATCTATTGAGCCTTTTAGCTAGCTTGCATTTTAATTTCTTAGGAGTGGGTTAATAAAATAAGGAATTGTTCTCAATTGAGTTAGGCTAAGGTTTAGACAATTGACCATGATACCAAAAATTCAGAATTTTTAAAGTAATTAGTGACCTCAAAGTGAACAATTAATTGCTAACCATGAATGTTGACCAAAAGCCGCAGACCTTAGAATTTTTATTGTTGAGTAATTTATTTTTGCAAAGTCTTTTAAGTTTGAAAGTGTTCTAGAATACCCATTTATTATAGATAGACCCCTAGCGAAACTATGCAATAATTTCTTGTATGAATGAATACTTGAAATTGTGTGTAATCATGGTACTTGTGACACAAAAATATTTAATTTTCAGAAAAATAGAAAAAAATAAAAAAAAATCAGAAATGAGAAAAATCCAAAAAATAGAAAAATTCAGAAAAATGAAAAAATATCGAATAAAAGATGGAGGATAAAAAAGAGTACGGGTGCCTACACAAGACTGGTTACCAATAGGCTCGACAAAACCTCCCAAGTTTTAATTTTGTGCATATTTAATTTTTTGAAAAAGTCACAAGTACCAACACACTTAGTTGTCATACTTTGCTCCAATCAATTGGGAAGGAAAATCAAAATTTACATCATTAAAATTCCTATTGATTGGAAGGGATCCGTTTATAATCAAATGAGAAATTAATACTCTCAAATTTAAGGATATTTGTGAAGTGAATTGTTTGATAATAATTTCTCTAAGGAATGCACAATGAGGTCAATCATGGGGTGAATGAATTGTTCAAGGGAGATGTCATGAATATTTTTGAAGTTCTAAATTTTTAAAGTCATATCAATTGTACCAAGCCCAAGTTCTAGTTTAATTTAAAGCAAGACCTTGAGATTGTATGGTTTAACCTAGACCGGACTTTTGACTAGCTAGGATGTCGTTGCTTGAGGACAAGCAACAATTCAAGTTGGGAGGCGTGATCAGAATCAAAATGATGATGCAGTACGTAGGATTTTGGCTTAGGTTTTGCATATTATCTCACACTTATGTTTAATTAATTAGATAAAAATGCTACTATCACCCTTCATTATATTTTATTGCAGAAAATAGATTTTGAGACTATTTTACATCAAATGAAGCAAGAATCGGATCAATCGGATAAGCGATGCTCATCGACTAAGGCTCTGTTATGGCCCATATTGCCTGATACGGACCTAGCCGGATACAGACCAGGAGATAGCGCAATACACATTAAACCCTTTAGCGACATGGTCTCAATACGGATCATATCACCTAATACGGTCCATAACCAAGGTGCCATTTGGGGAATAACTGCTGACAGCTGTATTCAGATCATGTTTCTTGGCCTCCACTCAACTGCAAACATCCCTCCACTCCTATATAAGCACCCTGGACAGAAGGAGAACTCATCTTTGTAATTTGGGTTAGATTTGATTAAGTGAGAAAGAGAGGAGTCATTGTAACAATGCCGTTCCGCGGCTAAGTTCTCTTCTTAGGGGCTAGGCAGTAAACCTTATTACTCATGATGCTTTGATATATATATTTTCGATTAATTATGATTTCTTGTTGTTTAATTGAAATACTTTTGTGATTTATTATCCCTTCATCTAAATTCGATGATCTAGTTTAATCCGTTAGGGTAGTGACAATGTTTTAATGGTAAGAGAAACTATGTTGCACGAGTTAGCCTCGTTGAGAGTCATTAGATTTATGTGAAGAAAATCTTAGCGGGGAAACCATAAATTGGGACAACAAAATGCGAACCAAGTTCTATCATTTGCGTAAGATAATTCGCAGTGATCTATGCAGTAACTTGTGTATTTAGAGATCTGTCATTTGCGTAAGATAACTCGCAGTGTTCTATGTAGAATCTCGATGGAAGATCTGTCATTTGTGTGAGATAACTCGCAGTGTCCTATGGGTGTTTTTCATAAAACAACAACAGGAAATCAGACCCGACAGAAGTAGAATATCAAAGTGGATTGAGTAGCAATGGTGTGCCGAAACCCTAGGAATTCTCATCTCTATCTTTATTTTAATTACTTTTAATTATTACCAAATTTACATTGATCACAACTTCAACTCTCAAATTTTCAGATTTCGTCTAGCCCTTCGAAAGATTGTGATTTGATCGCTCAAGACTCTGAACCAATATTTCCTGTGGATCGACCTCGATTATACTACTCGATAGGATTGTGCGCTTGCAGTCCGAACTGATAGCATTTTCGAGTTTATAAATTTTAAAAGAAAACATCGCTCTCTTTTGAGTGATCATGTGCACCAAGTTACACAAAACAAGGGAGCTAAAAGGATCAACATGCAATAGTGAGAGATAGAAGGTTCAAAGTGTAAATAGACAACAATTTGAAATTGTTCCATGTCATTTACATCTTTAATCTAATGAAGTCTCAATGATTTGCCTTTTAAGCAAAGTGAAAGCATTAAAAACATGATTTTAATAAAGCTAGGGCTTCCGTGCATATTTCCAAGTTTTAACAATCCTTTGATATTTAGAACAAATAAAACAATGATCTTTGGAGCTTATTTAATCCCGTTTCTTGCTTGCTGGTACCAAAGAGATAGATTAAAAGCCATAAAAAACTTGTTTAAGTAGTAACCAGCCAGCACCCTCAGTTGAAATCACTTTAAACCAGCCCCTAATGCACTTACTTGCACTGTCTCAGCATTAGAATCAAACAAAAACTCTACTGGTACATGAAAGGCACTCAAGATTGCCAAAATAACTTCTGATGGTAAATTGACCAATACAAACTTAATAGAAGGACTAAAATGAAAAATGAACAATATAGTCATGTAGAGGACTTCCAAACACATAAAATGGACACAAATTTCATAGTATTTGGATTTTATTCAATTTATTATGAATTATTGAAGTTCAGCTTTTGAAAATATAAAATCTGTTATTTAAAATGGCAAAATTACTTCTAATACCCCTCTGTGCAAATGGTGACTTTAAAAATAGAAATAAAATTCTGAAAATTGCGGAACTTGACACAATTATAAGTTCACCTGTTACACCCTAAATACATGATAAAATCCTGTATGATCATTAACAAAATTAATGTGAAAATGTGAAATCAAGGTTGACCGATTATGAAGCCTACACTGTACCCGCACTAGTGGAAAATGTACATTTAGTATCGGCACATCAGGATCGGACATAACATAAAAGCGATATTGATATATATCTGGATCGGGCAAATTAAAAGGCCGACCTTGAAAGTAGGTATCAGGATCGGTCGTTTATAAATAGCCGTTCCTGATAGTCCAGAACTTATCGGGAACGGTTGTTTATAAACAACCGTTCTTGATGTGGCACTATCAGGATCGGCTATTTAATCCTTACCGATCTTGATGGTCCATATTTTATCAGTATCGGCTCTTCACGTACATCCGATCTTGATTGTGCAAATCCAGAACTTAAAAAATTTCATATTGCTCTCTCTCTCTCTCTCTCTCGGTAAAACCTAGCCCCTCCTCCTTTCTCGTATTCCTCTCCAAATCTAACTTCTTCAGATCCGTGTCCTCTCCTGCGCCTCTCAAAACCTAACTGCTTCCTCTCCTTTCCTCCTAGATCAAACCCTAGCCGCCTCGTCTCCTTCAATCCCCACCTTCTCGTCTGATATGATTCCCCTTCTCCTCCAGATCGGACCACACTGCACCGATTCTGCCTTGTCTCTGATTCTCCTATTTATGAGCGGTCCGTACCTTCAAAGTTATGCTAGTCAAGAGGCGAAGCTAAAGAAGGTGGAAGTGGATGAATTCCAATTAGAGCTTTGGTGTCAATCGGCGCTCACCAGGTCTATATTAAGCTTTAAACGTGGAACACTAAATTAAAGTTCTATATAAAGCTACAGAGTCTGGTCTATATTGAGCTTGATTCTTATTTTAAAATTTGTTTAATTCGAAAGCTACCGGAAGTTATTTAAAGTTTCTAATTGAAATAGGCTTAATTAACTTTCAGTGTGTGTGTGTTTAACAAATTCAAATTTAATTGCCTCTGTACCATACTGATACTGATATTTTTCAAAGGATTTGTTCCATCTGTTATTTTTCATCTTTAATTCCTTGCTTTTGAAATTAAAGACAAGGTTAGTTAGATTGCTGCCACAACTGTACCATACTGATACTGATTTTGTTTTCATTTTTTATTTCAATTTCATTTAGCAGATGTTAATTTTGATTTTGTTTTTTTCTTTTTCCAATCACAAAATGTTTAATTATCATCACCAATGACATACACTTGTGCTAGGTATTGTTTTCTTTTTAATTAGACAATTAATCAATTGTTCTGATTGTCAAATTAGTCAATTGTCAACGAATCATAACTCTATTATTATGAGGTTTTGCTGTATGCAAATGGAAGATGCATGTTGTCAAATTGAACCTAATTAGTAGCTCACCATCAATTTGCACAGATCGATGCAACTCCACATAAAAAACATGCATGCTCATATAACCTATATCTGGATGAATTCCAATTTCTGCTTTTAATTTATGTAAAGTTCTTTCTCTGATCTGATACTAACAACTTGCTTAAAATCTGATCAGATGGCTTAAAATCTGATTCCAGTAGAAAACTTGCTTAAAATCTGCTGCATCTTTGTCTAAGCCGCCAGCTGGCTTCATGCTTGACCCAGAAGGGAAGGTTCTGTATACAACGTACAATTCATTTTCAGTAATTGATAATGTGTAAATTAATTTTCTAGAAATTGATGTTATAGTGACTAATATTAGGTGCATTATGAGAATTAACAGAATAAAGTTAATCCACTCTCCTGCTTGATGTTCTTTGCCCAATTGATATGTGAGCAAAGTTAATCCACTCTCCTGTTGGAAGTGAGAAGTTTACCAAATATTTATGATGTGTATACTTGCAATATTGTATATAACTACATGATTCTTTTAGTACATAATTTCTGATCTTTTTTTAAGGTTTATATGGTATAACAAGCGTTGACTTGATAATTTATTTATTCGACTTGTAGATTAACCATAAGGCAGTGCTTAATTCTGATCTTTTTTCAGTAGTCAATTAGTAGCTGTAGCTCCATAGTCCATGCATTTTCATCAATTTAGTGCTTATGTAGCTCCATAGTGAATGCAGTTGTAATAATCGTGTATAAACCTTACCTAGATCCATTAGTTCTTATAAAGTTCAAAATGAAACCTTACCAAGATCACTTGCTAATCAAGTTTTGGAATTGATTGAAATTTTTCTTTTCATAATTTGTAGAGCTCTGATGCCAGGAGATGAAGAAACCATGAGTGATCAAGCTATTTGGGAGACTTTACCGGTATGTCTAAATTTACTTGACGTTTTTCATCTTAAACTCTTATATTTTATAATAAACCATGAGTGATATAGCATAATGGGCATTTACCTGTAAGCATAGTCTCTTGTTTGTTTAATTTCATGAGTGATATAGCATAATGGGCATTTCTTGTTACTATTAGTTTAGGTTTACGTATGGCATGGAGCAATGCATGTGACTTGAAGTTATTTTACCTGTAGCATAATGGGCATTTACCTGTAAGCATAGTCTCTTGTTTCTTGATGACCATTTTTTCATATCTGGTGGTTTGAAGTTATTTTATAACACCAGTTCCCTTACAAAGATGAAGCAATGCATGTGACTTTCAAATCACTTGGAAAAGCACAAGAACCTGGGAGATATATTTATGAGGAATATACAGATGCCTCCACTAAATTATTAAATTAAAATTTTGAACTCATATATCAGAATAAAGATGTGATCTCTATCACCTTTTCTACTCATACATAAAAAGCTCGCAGGTTGAAAATTGATGATTATCGGTGAAAATTGGGCTAGCTTGACATATCACTTTTTATACTAGTGGCTGAAAGTACATCTGACCTCCGATAATGTGAGTGCTAATTCTTAGTATTTGCAAGAGGTACCATGATTTATGGTGTTATGTTATACCATATTTGCTTTCTTAATTAGTAAATTATTAATTCGTTTATTAAATTCTTAGTTGACATTTTTACTATGTTTCTTCTCTAATTCTGTAGAATTATTGATGAACTATAAAGGAATTCGTTTATAATTGTTTGAGTTTTATTTTTAAACTAGTCATAGTTTTGGATCAGCTATCTGAAGTTATCTGATTAGAACTCATCTTAAATAATTGCAAATAATTGTAGGTCCTAAAGTTGTCTGAAGTTATCTGAAGTTGTCTGAGTTTTTCACATTTTATGTTAAGGTCTTGCAGTAAGGTTTTTGATGGTGAAATGAACTATGCAGGGATGCAACCGCAGAAGCAACAGAGATGGAAAAGAGCAAGTAGTAGTAGGGTGAAAAGCATTACCCTGTCTGATATAGAGAAGCACTATGACTTACCACTGGCAAAGGCAGCAGAGAAGCTGGGCATTGGGAGGAGTATTTTGAAGAAAAAATGCAGAGAATTTGTTTTTTCAAGGTGGCCGTACCGGAAGATAAATTCAATTAATAAACTCATTACTGCAGTCGAGGTAAATTAGCTACGTACAAATTAAGTTCTTCAATTTCATTTAGTGCTCAATTCAGAGAATTTTGTGATCTTATCTTGCTGCCAAGAACAATAACTTAATTCGAAAGGTTTTTGCTTGCAAGATCAGAACAAAAATGATAAAAAATAGTAAACATGATAGCAAGCAATATTGCATCATCATTTATTGGCTGGCTACTTGTACAAATTTTGCATGAACATAGAGGTATATTAAATTCATTCTTATTAGCTAGAGATCACATGTTTACAAATAAACTTGTTAACAATCAAGATTATCAAGGGTAGTTTCAACATTTGCTAATATCAGTTTTCATTATTTTCTTTCTATGTAGTTAAATAGCACCCCAATTTCAAACTTGAGCAAAAAATTACTAAATTACTAGCTTGGTTTACATGTAACATGAAAGTCCCCTATATAATATGCTTGAATGTAACCCTCAAGGCTCATGCATGAAAGTACATAAATTTTGTGAACTGTTGTGTAGGGGTTGGTGAACGAGCAAGAACAAGAGAATATTAATTAGTGAAGCTGTGCAGGAGGTGGAGCAGCTCCAGAAAAAGCTTCAGCTAGAAAAAGAGGCGATCCAGAAGCGCCCCGACATGAAAGTACAGGAAGAGACCATATTACAGTTCAGGTGAGAATTTCACAGAAGATCTTTTGATGACAGAAGAATAAGGCAGTAGTTAGATTGCGTCTCATTTATAATGCCATGATGAATAGGTAGTAAAAAACATTATGAGATTCTGGTGTTGTGATTGTTGTGTGATCTAATGTTGCCTTGTTCAGTGGATTATCAACTAGAGAAGCAATTATTATATCTGTTCTATAATAATGGGTCCATGACATTGAACAGTCTTGCTATGGTGTCATTTAGTAAATGTTCACTTTTTGCTATGTAGAACAATTGATAACCATGTTTCAAAAGATTATCCAGGTTTCCTTTTGATAAATTAAAAAAAAAATGCAGTCACTAAGTTTCATCGTGGCATCTTTCTGTTTATCAAGATATACCATTGCACTTCTTGGATTTAAATAGACTGTATAGATATCATTAGTGCATCATATCACAAAATGTTGGTTTCACAAAAAAAAAAAAAATAATAATAAAAAAACCAATCATGGTCAGTGATATTTAAAACTCCGATCCCAATAGTTATGAATTAGTGCCGGATATTTTAATTAACCGATCTTGTAAGTCAACAACAGGATCGGTTGAATAATTGTCCGTTCTTGAAAGTTAGAATTAGGATCGGCTAAAATTTAACGACCGATCTTGATAGTTAGAATTAGGATCGGTTATTAATAAATAACCGATCCAGATGGTTGGTATCTGGATCGGTTCTTTAACCGATACAGTTTAGATTGACTATTTGTATCGGCTGGAACAGGATCGGCTGTAGGTCCGATCCTGATGTGCGAATATAACCGATCCTGATTTGTGTTTTTCCACTAGTACCTAGCTCCAAATTCAATCATGAGTCAAAACAAATCCTCCACTGCTTCTAATGTACCTCTAGATACTTGAAGGGACTAAACCCATACCCTAATGGTGTCTCAAGACATGTGTACCGCATCCCAGTACCAAACCGGTATCAAACCGAAAAGCTCAAGCTCCAAATATGACCAATACTCAAAGAAATTCAAAATCAATGCTTCCACTAGCTTCTGCATGATAAGGCGATGGCAATCAATCAATCAATCGAAGAAAATCACAACTGAACGTCAAGAAAGCAGTTTAAAATCCAAACTCTGAATTAGATTTGAGCTCCACCGTAAACCACCGATTTTGATGACCGTCGGCGGCCGACAATAGGTTCAATGGGACCCTGCCACCGAGGCGATGTCAACGGCACCCTTCTCTGACCTTGCCATGACCAGAACACTGTCGGAGTCCAAACCCCTAAACTCGGGCATGAAGCCCTAGTTCATATCCAATCTGCACGAAGATCAAAGCAATTCCAGCAGTTTGATTAAAGCACCAAAGTCAAAGTTTCAATGGAAAGCACAAATCTCAAAGCGGGAATTAATCCAAGGGCCGAGATTCAAATCCAATAACCCAAAAGACATCTGCCTTGCGGAACCCACCTGTCAGCAAAGCCAATTTAAACATAAAATGTCTCGAGCAAATCTCAAAGTTGAATCCAAGGCACAACACACATCTCAAAGCCTCGTAACCAAATCTCAAGGCCCAATATTCGCCTCTAATGTTTTACACAAATCGTAAAGCCCAAAGCACGGATCTTGAAGGCCCAATATGTAAATCTCAAAGCCCGAATTATAAAGATCAAAATCCTTTTACAAACAGGCCCCTCTGACAATATTTATTTACAGCGCAGTCCTGGTAAACTTACATATAAGCCTCGGCGCCTCAAAGTTCCTTCAAATAAGCCCTTAGAAGCCCAAAATGGCATTCCAGATCCTGTTAAAGCCCAATTCACAAACTTTAGTCCCTCATAATTTATAAACAAGCCCTTGAAAGATTAAAACTCTTACAAATAAGTCCTTTTTGGCCATAACTTCTCTATTTAAGTCCAAATCGACTCAAATCAGTTCCAAATGAACCTAAATTAAATTCTCCACACTTCTAAACCAAAATTGAACATGTCCAAGCATCAGCCAAGTCCTGAAATGACCAAAATACCCTTCTCTTCAAATTGAAATGATTTCGTTCATGAATAAAATATAAAGAAAATATGTCATAAATAAAATATAAAGAAAACATGCATATACACTTCTCAAGTATCAAAATACCTCTTTAAGATATAATAAGCATTATTTTAACATAAAATCACATTAATTACATATACATCACACACACACGTATGTCCAAACAGAGAGAACCAACCAAACCAAATCCAAAGTCAGTACATAAGCCCCTCTTTTAGCCCCATTATTCAGTTTACAAAAAAGTAGGCACAAATCCTGGAATGAACGAGGTATTCAGTTTGACTTGGAAGGGTCTGCTGATGTAATTAACGGCGGGGGCTTGCGCCCGTCGGGAGTTAAACGTCCCCACAATCATTAAACTCTCTCGATAGATTGATCATGAACAGTAGGCCTATCGAGGGTGAACCAGAAGGAATAGCAGAAAGAAATAAATGTTTCAAGTTCGATGTTCTCTCCATGTCTTAAGAAAACAGAGAGCACTGAACCCTGAAACATTGTATGCATATGCACACACCTTCCCTCTTGTGCAACTTTCTGCGCCCTATGATTTCCTAACACAGAAATGAAGAAGCAAGCAGTCAATATCTGTCTGTTCAGATTGGGACCCGGAATAGAGGTGCAATTAACGGCATGGATAAGGGAAACTAGTATAGTTTATGACCCTACCATGCTCAAAGTCCGCCTCAGGCTACACGACGTACCATTTCAATTCTAGAACTGGGACCACCTCACAGAAATGGTAGCGGGCTTTGGAACGCTTGAAAAATTTACACCGGTATTTGACAACGACAATTTCGACGAGCTCAGAGTCCTTGTGGGATGTCACCACCCCATTCAGATACCTCCTTACTAACAACATCACAAAACGACCACTCTTTAACCATCCAGGTGGAAATTAAGGGATAGATTCAGAATGAAGTATTGGCCATGGACTCAACCTATAACGGAGGAGAAAGGTCAGACGACAACCAGTATAATGAAGAAAGAGACGAGGCCTATTACTGGGAGAATCAATGGAGGAATAGCGTCAGGGGAGGCCAATTGGACTCTTACGATTCTAGACAGAGTTCAGGATCGGTGACACGGTTCAACCGCAAGGGAAGGCCAGACATGGGGGGAGAGCTGGTTTATGGTGCACTGGAGATGACCGGACTCAAAGGAACTGGAGGAGAGCAGAAAGGAATGATCAGTCTTCTGCTCCAATCAGTCAACCAGACGGTACTTTCCGTGCAAAAGGGGAATGAAATTCAAATTTGTGCCAGGAGCATTAATGGGGCGGTTAGTATGATAAAACTTGCTAAGATTGTAAGGGACGTGCCAGAGCAGCTAGGTATGTACTTTGTTGTTTTTTCTGAGATAACAAAACTGATAATGACAGGAATAGAAAGGGCACAACCTTTACAGCTGGAGGAAGAAATGGGTGACCGGGCAACAGTACGTGATCTCGATAAGCAATAGGACATAGCACAAGCCCAACAACAAATCAACCTGATCTCGATAAGCAATAGGACATAGCCCAAGCCCAACAACCAAACGGGCCACAGCCTATACAATTGGAGGAGAATACAACAGAACAGATCATAGCAGGCAGCACGGCCAAGCCCAAAAGCACAATAGCCCAGATTTCACTGAGACAGAAGCACAAGCCCAAGAAACTATTGAGCCACAGACTGAAATAATTGTCACAAAAATAGAAGAACAGGAAGGTCTCCCACCAGGGTTTCAAAACTAGAAGAAGCCCATGACTTGGAAAGAAATATAATGGAGTCTACACCATGCCAAAAGAAAGAGCAAGGAGGGTAACCAGGCCCGATTCAGCACCTATGCCAGTCTCAAGACCTAAGAAGAAATATGCCATATGCCAAGCACAACTTGAATATTTCAAGTCTTACTGTCCACTTTCGCAAACATAGGCGGACTTGGTGGTAATGGCAGCGGGAGTACAGCCAACGGAGTGCATGGGTGATCAGCCAGGAGGGGTAATGGCGGGTTAATATAAACCGCTAAGATCATTAACAGGAAGTAGAACTGTCTCCAATGTATCAGTTAATTTCAGCAAATTCAGGTTTCTTAGTTAATTTAGTGCTAGGTATGTATTAGCTTAGTTGCAAAAATATTGAGGCAACTAGTGGGGTAGGGAAGACAAGTAGGGAAGATAGCCGATATGTAGCCTCCTTCAATTTTGAGAACAAAACAACAGTTAGACAAGGGAAACTGTACATGAAAGGAGGGTTTTTGGTAACAGATCAAGGGGGAGATGCCAATGGTTGGAGTAATAACCGACCACCACCATGTACTATTGCAATATTTTATACGGAGATAGTTCATTATACTAGAGTGATTGTATTGGGTCATTCTTTGCAAAAAGATGACAAAGTAGAGGAAGATATGAGAGAAGACAAATGGTTTCCATGGATTATAAAACCAAACTCAAAATAATTACTTGGAATGTAAGAGATTTAAATGCAAAACCTAAACGGTTGGCCATAAGATAGACCATTTTTCTGAAAAAGCCAGATATGGTCTGTTTTCAAAAGACGAAGTTAGCACGAATAGATGATTCGGTACAAAAGGAAATTTGTGGGAGAAGGCTGGACAAATACACATATCTACCTGCGAGAGGCACAAGGGGGGCATGTTGATTGCCTGGAGAGGGAGGAGATTTCAAAAGTTAACAGAAACACAAGGAGAATATTGTTTAATGGTACAGCTTCAAGATAACACAATGACCCAAGTATTACAGTTCACTTCGGTATACGGCCCCACAAGTGCAACTTACAGAAGGGATTTTTTTCATGAGTTAGAAGCATTAAGACCAGCAGCAGGGATACCATGTCTGATAGGGGGAGATTTTAACACCACGTTGGAGGCTCACGATAGAAACAGTACCACGCAGGATTGGCGGTGGCCACTGGCATTTGCAAACCTAATTGCCAACCTTGGCTTACAGAACATTAGAATGGAGGGGAGAAAGTACACTTGGGCAAACACGAGAAGCCAACCCGCGATGGCTAAACTTGATAGATTTCTACTCTCAACGGATTGGAGCCAATCGTTCCCAAACACGGTACAACGAACTTTGGCAAACACTAATTCAGACCATTGCCCAATAATGGTGGAGGCATTGACCGATTTCAAAAAAAACAAAAATTTTCCGATTTGAAAAGTTTTGGTTTCAAATACCGAGTTTCAAAGAGATGGTGTCCGAATATTGGCAGAATGAGCAGAAGGCAACAACACCCCAACAATTACACAAAAAAGATGTGAAATTACAACAGGTCATAACCGAGTGGGTCAAGGGTAGAACCAGAAATATCAAGAAACAAATTAAAGTGTGCAGGCAATATATAGAATGGGTGGAGGAGGTGCAGGAAACAAGACAAACAACAAACTTGGAAAAGCAGATCAAAGCGATAATAAAAAACAGATACACACATCTATTGGTATGGGAAGAAGAGATGTGGAAGCCAAGGGCAAAAATGAAATGGGAAGTAGAAGGGGACCAAAACACAAGGTTTTTCCATGCATATGCTTCCTCTTGAAAAACAAACAACGAAATAGGAGCAGTTCACCATGACGGACAAATACACACTGACCAGAGAGCAAAAGTGGATGTTTTCAGAAGATTCTACATAAAATCTCATGGGCACAAGGCAACAGGTGGAACAGAACATAGATTGGACACAATTATATCCAACAACAACAATGGACCTCTCCCACTGGCAGGAAATATAACACAAGAAGAAGTCAAACAAGCGATTATGGCTTGGCCAAACAACAAAGCGCCTGGGCCAGACGACTATTGTGGAGAATTTTACAAAACCTTCATTGCTGATGTGCTGCCAGATATAACTGAGGTATTGAAAAAAACAATGGAGGAAGAGCAAAGCCTATATCCTTTGAATAACTCCACCACGGTATTGATACCCAAAAAAGAGAACGCAACTAAGACGGAAGATTTGAGACCAATCAGTTTGATAAATGGGATACAAAAGATAGCATCTAAAATACTGGCAATAAGGCTCCAATAGAAAATTGACAGAATATTGCACCAGTCGCAAACGGGCTTTGCCAAGGGGAGGCAGATCACCTAAGGATTCGTTTATGCACAAGAAATACTACACTATGCAAACAACTAAAAAATTCCTTTAGCGATTTTTAAGGCGGATATTCACAAAGCTTTTGACACCATCAGTTGGGATCTTATTGAGCAAATTATGCGGCACATCGGATTCCCTCAACAATGGATATCATGGGTATTGAAAATGGTTCTGCAAGGATCTTCTCAAATCATGATAAATGGACTGATGGGAAAGAAAATCCAATTAAGAAGAGGGGTCAGACATGGTGACCCCTTATCGCCGTTCATATTCATACTCGCGATGGATTTCTTACCAAGATGGCTACAAAAACTGATACACTTAGGTGCGATTCGAATGCCGGTGCAAGGCATGCAGTCAACACTCTTATACGCGGATGCTATCCTTTTTTTTGTAAAACCGGACGAGCAACAGATACAGATGCTGAAAACGATACTCAATACCTTTGCCGACATCTCAAGATTGAGGGTCAATTTGGAAACATCAGAAATTATTGCTACTGGTACAGGCGGTTCGGCCATTACACAAATGGCAGCAATCTTAGGATGCAAAAAAGGTATGTTTGCAATGCGGTATCTCGGCCTACCATTATCAGATTCGAGACTGAACAAGGCAGATTTTGCAAGCATCATACAAAAGATCAACAAGAGATTACCGGGTTGGGCGTCAAAACTGCTATCTATTGTGGGCATGCTGATACTGGTTAATGCAGTATTGACGTCCATGCCCATTTACTACATGTCTATATTCAAGTTTCCGATATGGGTGCTAGAGGAAATAGACCAAATAAGAAGGAATTTTTTCTGGAGAGGAGGAGCGCAAAACGACAGGAAGATACATTTGGTGAATTGGCCCATGTTATGCTAACCTAAAAGGTTGGGGGGATTGGGAATTATTGATTTGAGGGTCTTCAATCAGGCAAATTTTGGCAAAATGGTATTGGCAATGGCAAACAAGGGAAAAGAGAATGTGGAAAGAACTGTTCAAAAGACTCTATTGCAGCCAAGGGGCGCAAGGGGTAAAACAATCCTTTTTCTTTAAATTAAACCTACAGCAAGTTGAGAATTTTTGCAACTGTTTCATCCAAAGGATAGAAGGGCAAGGAGACACAATAAACCTATGGGACCACGATTGAGGCAAAGGAATACTCAGAGACAGATACAGCATAATGTACACGCATACCATCAACATGGAGATTACGTTACAAGAGCTCTACCGGTTAAGGAAAACAGCCGATTTGTTCAGATCGGTCCTCACGGACCAAGCAATAGAGCAGCTAACACTATTTCAAATGGAAATAGATCAGCACAAAAACACAAGACAGGGACAACGTCAATTATAGCAAGATGATGCCAGGTGGAAAATGAAGGAACAAGGCCACTTTCTGGTAAATTCGGCGTACTATACACTCAAGGATGGGCCTAATACAAAAACACTGGCACACAAAATTTGGAAGCTGACGGCACCTAACAGGTTCAAGATCTTCGCATGGCTACTCATCCACAACAAAATACTCACAGCAGACAACCTAAAGAAGAGAGGATACAATTTGGCCGGTATCTGCTACATGTGCAGACGGGATGACGAAACGGCGCATCATATGTTCAATACTTGTCAGCAAGGAACACTGGTACATACGGGTGTGCTGCAAAATGGAGGAGGATACAAGCAGGGGCAAAATAACATAGAACTAATGCAGGAAGGAGCAATAAAGAAAGATAGAGGTTTGGTACAGGAGATGCTGCCGGATTTTTAGAGAAGAGTACAAAACAACACAAGAACTGGTACAGGAGGCAATGCAACAATGGAGGATATCAAACCGGTGTAGTCTGACAAGAAGAAACCCGCAAACAAGAGACAATCCCTAATTCATAATCAATTTGTAACATCTTTCTTTACTTCTTATTTTCGGAGTTTCTACTTAGAAACTCAAAAACCTGTAACCAACTATGGTTAATGAAATATGGACTAGACCCTTATTGTTCCTCAAAAAAATATTATACTAGTGGGTATCATATATTGTTATCTCAAAGAGACAACAAATGTTTTTTTATAATTATTATAATTAGGTACAAGAAGTAGATAAAAAACATACAAGAGAAGTAGATTACAAGAAGAATTCACTAGAAAGCACTAATAACAAAATCCACACTTAAGTTGCTTTTTCTAAACAGATTTATTATTGCAGCTTGTATATTTTATTGTTCAAATTAAATATTTCATTTATTTGATGCTCATCCATTCTCCAACTGCTTAATTTGTGAGCTTATTTATTTAATTTCAATATTTTAGTAGTCAGACTACGATGCTTGTTAAAATATTTAGGCCATGGCGTAACTTCTGACAGAAATAGAGATATAAATATGGGCCAAGAGTTTTCTCATGTATAAATTAAAGAATATAATTTGAGTACCCTCAATTCAGTATCCCAAAATCTCCGCACTCTATTTATAGAAATTATGTACTATGGTTCCCAATAATTATATGGTCCTCACTAATTATATGGTCGTTACTAATTATTATTTTAAAATCCCAACACTCTTCTTTTATGGTCCCCACTAATTATATGGTCCCCATTTTCCAGTCCCCGCACTCGTCTCCGCGTCAACCTTCATAAATATAAATACTTGGAAGATAAGATAGTAACACTTGGAAAATAAGATATTAATATTTTGATGCGTAACTTGTTATGATCATCCTTTTTTCAGTCCCCCAATCGTTCTCGTGTCAACCTTCCTCTAATGAAGTAGTTCAGACCCTGTATCACTGCATCAACCTTCTCCAATTGTTCCCGTGCCAACCTTCTTCTAACAAAAATAGTTGACCATATAGGTATAAATACTTGCAGTACTTGATATTAATGCTTTTAGACGTCATCCAGTGTCATATATAAAAAATACTTACAAGTATAGTTATAAATACTTGCATGACGAGTTATAAATACTTGTGTGCAGATGAGCCCGAAAGTACGTCATCATGGATCTCATTTGAAAGAGAAAATTGTGTAGAAGACGTTCGTGGTTTTAGATTCGTAAAATTTCTCACATATCGTCAGAAATATGAATGAGATTGAACGAAGAAAAAAAAACCATCTCTAAAAAAGTGTATGACCCCCCATGTAGTTTGAGTGGTCCCCACTGATGTTTATGGTGCTAGTACGTTTGGGTGATTTGGTTGGAGAAATAATATTTACGTAAAAATGATTCGCCTCATAGGTATAAATACTTCCGTGCATAGGTATAAATACTTCCTTACATACATATTAATACTTTAGAAAAGAAATTCAGTGCTGGAGTTTTTGCTGTCCCCCATGTAGTTATGGTAGTTATGATAATTATAGTGCGGGTACTATAGCGTGGCTACTGTTATCAGCTTTCTAAATTAAAACGGGAGATTGAATTTTGATATTGAAATTAAATTGAGCCGGTAAGGTGAGGAAATAAATCTGCTGCGATACAAAGGAATTGCAGGGACCCTGTTATTCCAAATCCATCCTTTCATTTGTTTTGAGATTCATGCATAATAACAGAGACTCTGCAATAACAGAGACTCTGCAATTTCTTTGGATCGCATCAGATTTATTTCCGTAAGGTGATGGTACGGGAACGCTGTATGGTATGAGTTGCAAGACCAATTCATCGACCGAATGGTCAACTTGAAAGGAATTTAGGTCTTCTCTGGCACCAGCTGTGGAGAAATATTGTACAACTTCAAAGCCATTGAAATCAACTTTGCAAAATATAAATATGCAGGACGTGAGCATACCAAAGAAACTGCTACGGAGAACAAAAACATCTCTTTATTCTTTCCTGCCCTCCTATCTCTCTCTCTCTCTCACACACACAGAGGTCAAAAGCTTGGGGTACTTTTATTCAGGCAACAATTATTATTTTGTACAAAACAAAACTCTCTAGCAACCAAAGTATTAGAAGGCACGTACGTTATGCAAACAAAGAATCCAGCTAATACTTTTACGAAAACAACCTAATCATAATAATTATAAAAAAAACATTTGTTGTCTCTTTGAGATAACATATTATACCCACTAGTATAATATTTTACCGAGCTTCTTGTTTACTTTGTATGTTTGCGTTACGTCATAGCGATGGATTATACAGTTTGAAATTTTATCATACATAATTTTCAAAACAACTTTTTATATTTTTTTCCTCCAATACTAAATAAAAGAAACAATTTTTCAACTCGAGTGGGGCCAATTATTGCCGAGTCGTTCATTACATGTAAAGTGCTATTGGGCTATTTGATTGTAAAGTTCATCAATAGTCCACTTTTAGGATGTATTCGGCTGTCACAGGATTGTAGTTTCTTGATTATTAATAATAGAATTACCATTCCCTTTTTTATGGTTTTAAAATAGGGTTCGTCTTCAGTAAAAATCAAATTTCTGTATATGAATTTTTTTTTTGTAATTGGATCATAGTATTTATATCTCATTTTTTTCTGAAGAATACCCTAAAAAAATAGTTTTAATGGAATTGGAATCATTTTTATCATTTCTTTTTTATGAAGATAAATAACGCATTCAAATACTCTTAAATGTTCAATATTAGTTTATCATTGATAAAGAATTTTTCTTGAATTAAATATATGACGATGAGTATGGCACCCGACCAATATTCCTTTGGAAAATTATTTTGAAAAAAATTGATTTTGATTTTTTCTAAAATATATTTACTTTACCTTTTCTGAAATTCTATTTTTTGGGAGTATTTACACAAGTTTATTGATTTAAAAATTTCTTCAAGGTTTTAAAATTGTGACTAAACAATTTTGTAACAAATTTAAGACTTTGTAACAAATTTAAAATTTTTGACTAAACAATTTTGTAACAAATTTAAGACTTTGTCGGACGGATGCTCAAGTTTTTCTTGTTTCCCGGACATTAATATTTTAAGGTATTAGGTTTGAATCAGTAAATACACGCTTCTATAGTATCACGTACATTCGTTAATATCTTCTTATGAACCAAGTATATTAAAGGTTAGGGAAAATTGTTTTTATGCCACTCCAAAACATGGAAATTAGGAAATTGCCACCCCAAAACATGAAATTAGTTATTTGCCACTCTAAAATCATTAAAATTATGAAATTGCCACAATTATACATCTAATATACATATTTGATTAAAAATATTCTGAAAAGTATTGTATAAAAAAAGTATTTTGATATTTCCAAAATTACCCTTCACTTGAAGAGATAAAATTAGAAAATTGAGAACTCCAGTACCCTAACCGATGGTCCCCTTCGCCAAACCAGAGAGAACAAGGCGCATACTGGTACAATACCAGTAAGGCTTCTCTACGCTAGTCTCTTCGGTGGAAGGAAGAAAAGACTGAAAATGCCTCCAATGAATGAATGATAGCCCCTTCGATTGTATTTCCAAATCCCTTTATCAGGCTGCCGCCCCCCTCACTACTGTCCAATATGGAAAATTATCCAAATCCAGGAATCCCCTTGCTCCCCGATTGGTGCATGTAAAACCAAGAAATGCAAGTGGCAAATTCATCTTCATTCTTCAAGCTTGGTAGCTCGAACCAATGTGGAATGTGCCGATACTGGTACAATACCAGTAAGGCTAGCAAGCCACAGAAAGGGCACAGCCCCGATAGTAATCCAACAAACCAGAGAGAACAATCCAACAGCCCCGATAGCACCAAGGAAGCACCCGCCAGCACCAAGAAAAGCAACCAAAAACCGGGATCACTAGCACAAGCATAAGGGTAATTTTGGAAATATCAAAATACATTTTTTATACAATATTTTTCAGAATAATTTTAATCAAATATGTATATTAGATGTATAATTGTGGTAATTTCATAAATTTAATGATTTTAGAGTGGCAAATAACTAATTTCATATTTTGGGGTGACAATTTTCTAATTTTCATGTTTTGCAGTGGCATAAAAACAATTTTCCCTAAAGGTTAAGATATATGATTGTATGTGTCGACCAGTCAAATGTGATCAATGTCAAATTCAGTAATTGACTTGGTTCTAGAAAACCCGCGAAATTATTTTATTTTAAGGATCCAACTAATTGTCCCCAAGCTTCTATCCCCAGTTTTTTCTCCAAAAAAACTGTCATTTGACTTGCGCGAATACTGTAAAACTCTACAACTAATACTGTAACTTCAACAACAAATCATGTATAATAAGAAGTTTAAAAGTCTAACAATCCAAGTTAGTTGGAAGTGGTCCCAAGTTAGTTGCAAACAGTTAGCAACTTGCAAAAATACTGTACTTCCGGCTGTACTTGAAAAACTGACGGCTTCTAGAAGGTTTCAAAAACAAACCACTTCTCAAACTTGTAATTATTTACAAATAACACCTAAAATTGTGCAAAATTAATTTTTTTGCATCAAAATTAAATTTTTTTTTTCAAAATTTAAATTAAATTTTTTTTTTTTCGTATTTTTTTTTTACGTAATTTTTTTTCTTCAATTATTAATATTTGTATATCGATCTATATCATGTAAAATAAGACTTACATACTGTAAAATTAGCAGATGCAAACTATAAAACTAACATATGGGAACTACAAAGACATCAATACTGTAAAATTAGCAGATGTAACTTATAAAACTAACATATGTTAACAGCAAAACTTCAATATTGTAAAATGGTATCCAAAAAACATATACAAACTATAAAATTTCACTAATCACAAAATTAACTGTTCAAAACCATAAACTATAACCAACAACTGTTCAAAACCACAATCAACAACTGTAAGATGTCACCACCCATAACTGTTCAAAACCACAATAATTGTTACCACCCATAACTGTTCACAAGCACAAACAAAACTTCAATAAACAAGCTTAATTGTTCACAACCATCAAAACAAAAATGGCGTCTGTCACTTCATAACCCTCTGGTGCACGTTATTCGGATGAGTGAGAAGTTTCATTGCTAGAACCACACGTTTCTTTCGAGATATCATCCTGCCAAAAAAAAAAATAAGCAAGGTTAAAAATTAGAGTTATGAACCATTAGCAGATGTAAACTATCAAAGCAACATATGTGAACTACAAGACTTCAATACTGTAAAATTAGCAGTTGCAACCTATAAAATTTTAAATCTGTACAACACTGCATATATCATGTAACCAAAGTGAATCATAGTAAAAACTGTATAATAAATAACCTTTACACCTGACTAATACATCATGTAAGAAACTACATCAATACTGTAAACTTACTAGATAAATACTGTAATTTTATTAACTGTTATACACTGTCTAATGCAGTTTATTAGTACAACTGTTAAACAGATCATGTAACTATGATTAGCCAAAGTAAATACTGTAAACTGTTGCACATATCCTGTAAAATTGTTATATGTATTATGTAAAATTAGCATCTGCTAATTTTATAGTTTGCATCTGCTAATTTTACAGTATTTAAGTCTTATTTTACATGATATAGATCCATATATAAATATTAATAATTGTTATATGTATCATGTAAAATTGTTATATATATCATATAAAATTGCACATATCTTGTAAACTAAAGTGAATATTGTAACTAAAGTGAATCATAGTAAAAACTGTCTACTACATAACCTTTACACCTGACTAATACATCGTGTAATAAACTGCATCAATACTGTAAACTTACTAGATAAATACTAGAATTTTATTAACTGTTATACACTGTCTAATGCAGTTTATCAGTATAACTGTTAAACAGATCCTGTAACTATGATTAACCAAAGTGAATACTGTAAACTGTTGCACATATCTTGTAAAATTGTTATATGTATCTTATAAATTGTATCATGTTATAAACTGCATCCATACTGTAAATTGTTACATATATTCTACAAAACTTATATATCCTATAAAAATATTACATGAATCTTGTAAAATAACTCATATATCCTATAAAAATATTAAAGCATCTTTACACCCACCCTCCCTTTCCCTTTTTGAAATACTCCTTTCTCCTCCCTTCTGCTTACTCTTTTGGCAAAATTCCTTTTAACACCACTAGTTTTCTTACCTTTGTGGTAGATTTTTTTGGCATGTCCATGATTAATGTTCAAGAGATGCAGTATTATATTAATTTCTTTACAAGTACATCCTTCGCTGTATTTGATTTACCATTTATGATATCTCCCACAAAGCTAGAAGCCCTACTGAAGATTCGACTTGCCCGGCTACTGCCTTCCCCACATTCGACCTTCATTTTCAACTCCTAATGTGAGGAAATAATAATCAAACTAAAGTTCTATGATGTACAATTGTTGTTTGGTATTATTATAGTTTCCAAAACAATTAATGCACATGTATATTTCTGCCTTTTTGTATAATTTTGATTGTAATAATATTTAAGATTTAATTAAGCCATAATTGAATATGAATTCTCAAATTAAGCAATGAGAAACATAAATTCACAGCATCATTACATTTATAAATTGAACAATTGGTAAGAAATTGAAGTTGTTGGGATTAATAGAACGAAAAAAGTATACTTGCAGGATCCAATCAGCAGGATTCAATGAGCAGTAGTCTATATTGCAAAATTTGTCAAGCTTATATCCCATCGATTGCTCTCGTAGTATAATAATCAATTAATCTAATTTTGGATCTGGATCAAAATGCAATCAATGCAATCAATGCTGCCGTAGGACAAGGAACAAATCACATTTTAGCAATTAACGAGCAATTG
This sequence comes from Carex parvula, assembly GCA_025461045.1. Lineage (NCBI taxonomy): Eukaryota > Viridiplantae > Streptophyta > Magnoliopsida > Poales > Cyperaceae > Carex > Carex parvula. The sequence goes on from JAJGRW010000063.1 coordinate 5,533,941, forward strand.
TTTTGATAATAACAAGAGATGGAAAAAAGGATCACTACAAACCTGGGAATCAAAGCCGTGGATTACATCCTCAGCATCGTGCCTGGCATCCCTGAGTTGAGCGAGCGATTCTTAGGGGTCATGGCGGTGCTGAGGTGTGAGAGATCGACCTATATGGTGAAACAAAGCTAACAGTGGATCCCCAGCTAATCAATCCAGATCGACATCGATGCTTTGGTGACAAAAGATTGATACAGAGAAAAGGAGCTTACGAGTGATCGTTTGTGATTGACCGACTCTTCTTTAGATCTGTTTCGAATAGGATAGAATCAAGGTTGTGAGCAGAAATTCTTTAGATCTCGCTCTTGCTTGCTCCAGTAGCAGACCTTTGCGGTGTCCAGTTAACCAAGGCAAATTTCGTGCTCGCAACTCCCGATCGACGATCGGGTCCAGTACTCCAGTAGTATGGTTGATGCATGGTGTTGTCGGAGGAGATCGGCTACCGAGTTCGGCCGACGAACGAGGAAACCAGATGCTCCACTGAGGTCGGTGACGCGAAAATAATCGGAGAAGAGGGTGCAGGATTTAATCGGAGGAGAGAGATCTGAAATTCAAAATAAAAAAAAAGATTGAGAAAGTTATATAAAGGTGGGCCGTTAGAAGTGGATTATGACGGCGCGGGGATAATCCGGAGATTGAAGGTAGGGGAACAGTACCTTTTCTCTTATTTTAATGTCTTTCTAGCCGATATAATAAAGTTAACTAGGTCCGATACAGTGTGAAAATAAAAATGAAGAATGAGACTCCTTAGTATTAAATTATATTCTCCTGAAATATTATATATTTGTGGTAATGAATTTCCTACTAAAATTATGTTCCTTTGATTTAAGAAAAATTATTAAAATTTGATTTAATTATATTAAGATAGATAATTAATACTTTAAAAGAATAAATATTTAGAACTTAGGAAATAAAAATGTATGAATATTAAGAAGTCTACAGTTCTAAATATTAAATATTTACTGAATATGAACATAATATGTATTTTTTTTTGGTTTTTCGTTGTTTTAGTTATTTGAATTTGAAAAAGCAAATTGTTGTTTTCACAATTCAACAGGTTTTGACTTCTGAAAAAAATGTGATTTCTTTCAGAGCAGAGAAAAAGAGATGTTTTGCTTCTCCTTAGTAATTTCTTTGGCATGCTTCACATATTTGTAAATTACAAAAGTAGATGTCAATGGCCTCGAAATCGCAGAATATTTCGCCACTACTGGTGCCACAGAAGATCCAGATCCGCTTGAAGTCAATGAAACGTTGGACGAATTGGCCTTCCAACTCAAACCGAATTTATTAGCAAAATAATTAAGTCGGTGGTATTAAATATGTAAAGATTATTAGTTAAGAGCGTTTTTGGAGACATTTTTTTCACACTTAATGGATAAGCAAATGCATCTTGCCTTATCTGAACCTGACCAAGTTATGATGATATGAGCATAATTAATAATATGGTAAATGTCATTGTCAAGAATTTTCCTAAAGAGAAAAACCACTATTAATTAAATACCAGAAAGAAAATGAAAGGTGATTAGACTACTTATATTATGATGTAAATAAGTACAATTAGACGATAAAAGTAGTTTAGATGAATAAATGAGTTTGAAACTAGGAATTAAAGTTATTTGACTCGTTGTAAATACTTTTTTCATCAATGAAATTGTTAGTTGACATTTAAAGCCACTAACTTTCAAAAATATATAAGCGTTGGATTTAAATTGATGGTCTAGATTATTAATTAGGAGTTTGACTCTAATCCTGTTTTTTTGAAGTTGTTTCTGTTTGCTAATTCTGAAAATTTATTACTTTTTGTTAAGTCAGCATAGTTAAAATTGCAGGGACGGAACATTTTAAAATTAATGTAAAAAAATACTTAGTTGTAGATGTGATATGAGCATAAGTATGTCTAAATGGGTTTACTTGTTGGGTTGGTAGGTGCTTTAAGGATCCACATGATGTGGGTACAGGTTACATACTATTAAAGGATAGAAGTCTGATACAATATATGGTGTTGGTTTTAGTTATATATATATATATATATTTTTATGTTTTCAAATGGAGGCTCTTAGCCTAATTCGTGTCATCAAGGCGGTAATTCAATTGGGCATCACTGATTGTAGATTTTTCACTGACTTTGAATGTTTGACTACCAGTTTACACAACCCATCTCGCATTCTGGTATTCATTGACAAGCTTATTCTGAGTTCATGCTGCTCGTCAGCTTATTTTCTCAAAATCAAGGGTTCACATGTACACACATGCAAAGAGTTCTCAATCAACTGGCCGACTATATTGCTAAAATGGCACCTGCTTACTGTATTCTTAACAAGATTTACATACCCTCTAAAGTGAAGTAAATTTAGCAGATCAATATCATTCCTTTTTACATAATTACTCCCTTAGCTATTCCGTTATATTTCAATAAGAGGAGGGACCCACTTACAACATTCGTTAGTTACAACATCTTACAACAATTCGGTTTTATGATCTCCATAGTCCAAACAGTCGATCTAAACCGTTCAACATGATCTCTATATTAAAATGTGTTTGGAGATCAAATTTTATATTTTTTTGAATTTTTTTACTATTTATTATGTATTTTACAAAACTGTTGTTTTTAGACAATTCTGGACCACTGAAAAACAATAGTTTTGTAAAATACTTAATAAATAGTAAAAAAAAATTCAAAAAAATATAAATTTGATCTCCAAGCACATTTTAATATAGATATCATGTTGAATGGTTTGAATCGACTATTGAGACTTTGAAAATCGTTAAACTGAATTGTTGTAAGATGTTGTAACTTACAAATGTTGTAAGTGGATCCCTCCTCGTTCAATAAAATGAAAACGCTGGAAGTCAATACCATTACCCAAACCGGCCCAGAAATTACAGCAAGAGCACCTGTACAATTTCTATAGTTTCTTTGGCAACTATTCAAGTAGCATTTAATGCCTCTCTCCTTAACCTTATCTTGTGAACTCCTCATCTTCACTCAATTTGGCTTCTAATCTATCACGATAAGTACTAGCCATGAATATTACAAACCAGAAATTTTCTTGCACGAGTGAGGTTGGGGCTCATATCTTAATGATTATCATCTCCTACATCATAATCCTTGTCTTTTCCGACTTGTTCCTAATGTTAGGAATTAGAATTAGATATAAAAGTATTAGTGACCACAAAACAAACCTCTTCTTATCTTTGGCTTATACCCTTGCCCTCCCACTCATGTCCTATTTGTTCTCACAAGCTGAGGAAAATAACCTAGGTTCAAAATCTCAAATTATTCTCATCTGGATGGTGCTCATCGAAATCATCCGTATATGTGGTGATCCCATCTTCCCTTGGAGACTATGGAAGTCGGCTGTACAATTTGTTCGATTATTCTGGGTGGGTTTTCTTGTATACAGCTATACATCTATACAAAGACTCGGGGTGTGTCTCATCATCCTCTGTTTTTATTTTTCTGTCTATGAGGTTATTAAGGTAATAGCATTCCACAAAGCCAAGAACTCCTATCTTATAGGAAAGAACCCAAAACTAATACACAATTACATGAAGAGAATAATTCTCGAAGATGAATTTCAGACTACCCCAATGAACAGTTGCGCCTACATTGTTATGGGCGAGGAAAATCACGAGATTGCTGTTTGCAGTAATGGCTTCGTCCTAGGTGAAAAAAAATCTAACTCTGGAGGCATACTCACAATTGGCAGAGTTTTCCAGCTCACCTCATCTGATGATGAAGTGTTTTTTTTGCCGAATCATTAGCGTGACACTTGCCTCTCCCTTGCCCTTGCTAAATTGTTGAGGAAAAGGTTTGCCAAGCTCCCAGTAGATGAGGCCGGGTGTAAAAAGGCCCTTGATTTTGTCCTAGAAGGGCTAATTGACTATATTGGCACCAATCAAGATATTCAAGCAGATGGAAATGGTGGAGAAAGAAACCCCATGGATATGGAGAGGGTATTTAGCATTATCAGAGAAGAGCTGAATTTAGTTTCTGAATTTTTGCACATGAAGGTGTTCATTTATCACTATTTTGATTGGTATTATCTGGTAGATTTTGTTGGGCTTCTCATTATCTTCGGTAGTGTATGTTTCTATGAAATTTCAGTTGGTAATAATAAATCTGATTTCAAATCCTTTATGGCACAGGAAGAAAACAATCATTGTTTTCTTCTTGTTATTGGACGTGGTTCTAGGGTGCTGAAAGTCTCCAGTATTTATCAGTTCATCACAAACGCACTGGCTGGGGCATGCGTGTATCTCCTACTTGGCAACCTTGCGAAGCGTCTCCTTAAATTAATTAAGATGCCAAGGGGAACTGGTCCGGCCAAATTGAATAAAATTTCAAGTTTGCTACCAATTCTTGCATACCATGCAAAGTGGATCCAAAAAATAAGAGCACTAGGAAAGAATGTCAAGGAAGCTAAAGTTTATTTCCACCTTGATGTATCAATTATTGCACGCCTTCAAAGTGGATCCAAAAAATAATTCCAAGATCATCCCCAACTCCAACTATAATTGGTAGTGATGCAAAATAATATGTACTGAGATCCTTGAGAAACAGTGGTGGTCGACTCACCAATGGAGAAACTTCACTAAAAAACTATAGGATGGAACATTTGAATTGGGCTTGCCCACCTACTGGTAGTATCACAGTTCACAGAGGCCATCATTGTTTGGCACATCGCCACAATGCTCTTCTACCACCAGGAAACGTCACCTGATCAAACTAATGATCCCCATCAAAAACCTGCACCACAACACAATAACAATCCCTTCAAGAAGGAGCAAAACGTAGCCGTAGCATTGTCCAGCTATTGCCTCTATCTCGTGGCGCACCTTCCAGAGCTCTTACCATATGAGGTTGATTCGACAGAAAACATGTATGGAAGTGTGATAAAAGCGATATTGGCCATTCATTGGTGCTGGATGCCCTGGATGGGATACTGGGTGAGTAAAGCTCGTTGCAACAATGCACTGAAAGCCATGTGGGTAGAAAGTTCAATAGTAGGAAAGGGTGTCAAGCTGGCCAATGATCTAGTGAGTTGTGCCAATGATGGATCACTGGTGTGGACGATGTTGGCTGAATTTTGGGCGGAGGTGATATTGTTCATCGCTCCATCCGACAATGTTGATGGTCATGAGAAAATTTTAGAAAGAAAAGAGTTTATCACACAACTATGGGCATTACTTACTCATGCTGGTATTGTTACTAGGCCCAAACCCACCGAGCACCAGGATCATCACAGTGAGAGCAATGTGGTTAGTGGAGATATAAATCATAAATGTTTGAATTGTCTCTGTCATTTATTCCGCTCGTTTTCCTTTTGGCATATGATAGTTGTGTTGGGTTCTTATTTATGTACTCTTTCTTTCAAGAAATTTGTTGGGGTGGTTTGCTTATTTATGTATTCTTACTTTTGCTTTCCAGAAAATATGTTTGTGTGGTGTGCTTATTTATGTATTCCCACTTTTGCTTTCAAGAAAATTTGTTTGTGGTGTGCTTATTAATGTATTCCGACTTTTGCTTTCAAAATTTTTTGTTTGTGTGGTGTGCTTATTTATGTATTCTTACTTTTATGAATAAGTTGCTTAGCTGAATTGTTTGTTTACTTCCAGGACATAAATTAGTTGTTTTGCTTGAATTATATTTGTCATTTGTAGTTCTGTACAACTTTTGTTTAAGCAACGAGGCTTCAATTTTTACGGAAACAATTTGGATCTGACGCGATGGGTTCCGCGTCCATCTGATTCGCATTAAAATCCACATGCGCAAATATTAAAGCGAACACACACATCTTACATTGGATCAAACAAGCAAATGAATATTAAAGCAAATATGCACAGATATTGAAGCAGTCCATACGGATCTTACTACGGATCAGACAGGCACGAAACCTATCGGATTCAAATTTAAGTCTGATGAGCGCCGGACCCAAATTATTCCCATTTTTCACAACTTTTACGGTGGTTGGTTTTTCCTATATTCAAAATTTTGTTGATAATCTTTATATTTGCAATGTCTACGGTGCAAAAGTCGATTTAAGGCTTATTAAAAAGTCTATTTTGTTTGAACAACTATGCAATATGCGCTACTAAACAAGGTTCAACTTTTAAAACCCAGCCCCTTAAATTTTTTTTCCCGGAAGGCCTTAAACCCACTGTTCTCCAGAGGTTGACGCAAATAGTCTATTTTCAGAGAGTATTTTTGTCAAAGTTCTTTTCAGGCTAGAATAAATCAAATGAGATCAAATATAAAGGCACAAAAGGTCTGAACATTACAAAGGGCTTACAAGCCCAATCCAACGTAAGAGTTTGATTGTGTTTATTTAGGCCCGAATCCTCAGGGTCACGTGCTCAATATTTGTTTTTTTGCATTTTATGAGACAGTCCTCCGATGGAAAACTATATTTTCATCCTAACAATTTTACAAATCCAGCAACATTATATATTATGTAGCATTTGAAAAAAATTAAACCCATGACATTAAATTCCTAAAAAAAGTATCTCTAACAATGTAAGAAAGACAAAGTTTGGGCTTATCACGAGAATACTGTCAAAAGACAAAGTTTTCATTTCAAGAGGAAAATTGTTAATGAGAGTGTTTCCTCTTGAAGCTGAGTTTTTTATTAATATTTCTAAAAAAATAAAAATACAAAATTGTCCAAGTTTCTTTTATTTATAAAAATGCCAAGACTGTCAGAATTCCTGGCGGTCCTATTCCTGTTTAGGATTGTCAGAAATTTGGATGGTCCTAAAGGAAATAGGACCGCCAAAATTTCTGACAGTCCGGGTGTCTCTAAAACAATGGGTAGGGGTCCGAATTTTCTCAAACTTCATTTTAATTTTTCACACATTCTCTCTCCTCTCTCTCTTTCTCGAAGGAAATCTCCTCATCCTCTACATATTTCCATCTAACTTCCTCATTCTTCCACAAATTAATTTTAGTCCAAAATAGTAATAAATTAGTTAATTAGTCCAAAGTGGTTATAAATTATTATTTAATTAGTTAACTAGTATAAATTAGTTAAAAAATTTTAGTTAATTAGTTTGTATTATAAATTAGTACAAATTAATATAAACTAGTTCTAGATTAATTTATAATAATTTAGGAATTGTTATAAATTAATATTATTTAGTACAAATGAGTATAATTTAGTATAAATTATTATAAATTAGTATAACTTATTATCAATTAGTATAAATTGTTATAAATTAGTATAATGTATTAAAAATTTGAATAATTTAGTATAATTTTTATAAGTTAGTATAGCTTATTATAAATTAATATATAATATTATAATTTGTTATAAATTAGTATAATTTAGTATAAATTATTTTATATTAGTATAATTTGTTGTAATGCTTCAATTTTTTTGTGCCTCCATTTTTTTTTTCTAATAGCAAAAATTCTCAAATTTATTTGTCAAAAATGGAACGTTAGAGGTGATCTATATAATTTTCTCTACATGTACATAAAAAATTATAACATTTAATTTTGGTTAAATATGAATCAAAAAATTGAAAAATCAACGTCCATAATTTACCCACATTGGTGTATTTTTGCAAGCACTTTATTGTAATCAAAACAATATGGGAGTGTTGTGATATTTTACGTGTCCATTGAGGAAATGATGTATATCATATCTAACGGTTTTATTTTGACTTTTCAGTTTTTAAATTTTTTGTTATTATGGTTCTAGAAATGGTGGCATGATGGAGACACAAAAAATGGAGGCATTTGAACCGTCCCTATTATAAATTAGTATAACGTATTATACATTAATATAAATTTATATAAGTTGTTATTAATTAGTATTAATTAATATAAATTAATATAAATTGCAATAAATTGTTATAAATAGTTAGATATTTTTAGGAATTGTTATAAATCTGCAGGAGCCCGGATGCAGTTTGGATGAGCTATCATATGGTGACCTTGCTGAGGATACAGAGGACATTACGAGCTTCTGGTTATGTAGCACACTCATACTGTAGCTTATTCCTTCCTACTTCGGTTAGATTTTTAATTAATTTGTGCTTTTATAATGACCAGATCAGTTTGCGTGTCGTGTCAATTTTTGAAAAGACTGTAACAACACGAGACATCCAAGTCACGGCAACGTGACTTGGATCATGAAATAAACTAACTTAAATTTCCATAAAAGGTCTAACGGTCCTTATAAAAAATGACCACGTGTTGTGACAAGTTCAGTTCGCATGCTGTGCCGGTTTTATTAATAATAATCACAACACGGGACACGGGAATCAAGATTTGAGACTTGGGTCAAATGTCTTGTCGTGCTGTGGAAGAACTGTATCAGATGACGGTGTAATTTTTTCATTCCAAATACATCCCAAAAAATATTTTTATATATACATTTTTTCTAAGTATTTATCTGTTCTTTGAATTTTTGAATTGGAGTCTAGATGCCATAAGTTGTGTTGCCTCTTTTTTTTTTTTTGCGCTGCTTGTTGGACGCCATAAACTATCACGTCTGGTCCGGCAGATAAACTGCTATAATTCAAGTGCCAACTATCAAATTTCAAATTATAGTATGTTTTTCTTTTTTTACTGTCTCTTGTATCAGTAACACAAATTTTAGATCTTTAAAATGCTTGATGTGGTCTGACGGTTTTTGATGTGTGCACTCAAACTTTGTTTGCACTTAGAAACTGATGATGCAGTATCCATTATATATTTCAAATTACATATTTCCCACTCTAAACTTTGAAATTATATATTTCTGCCTCTAAACTTGAAAAACTCACAAATTTATCCATTTTATTGTCTTTTATATTAAAACCCATTCTAAATTTTTAAAATACCCATTTTAACGTTTATTAAAAGCATATAAAAACCCATCAGACTCAAATTTGAATCTGAAGGGTTCCTCTACCGCTGATCCGCGCGCATCGCATTCAGATCTGTGCACATTGCTTCAATATTCGTGCTGATTTAGCATGCACGGATCTTAAAGCAATTCCGATTCGTGCACATCGCATTAAGATCTGTCCATGTCGCTTCAATATGCGTGTGTGTTTGCATCAAGATTTTTGCTGATGTTGCGCACACATATCTAAAAGCAGTTCGGACGGTAGATAAACCGTTCAAATTCAAGTTTGAGTCTCATGGGCTTTATATGTTTTTAATAAAGGGTAAAATGGGTATTTTATAAATTTAGAATGAGTTTTAATATGAAAGACAATAAAATGGGTAAATTTGTGACTATTTGAAGTTTAGAGAGGAAAATACGTAATTTCAAACCTCTAATTTAGAGGGGGCAATATGTAATTTTTAAGTTTTTGAGGGGTATACGTGAAATTCCCCCATTAATGTATAACACATCAGTAATAAAGAAGTGAATGAGATGTATTCATTTCAATAAAAAACATGTTGGCACCTTTACTAGTGGAAAATTTTAGCTTTTTTTTCTTTCTATATCATTCGAGTACAAATGCAAACTTCTTTTTGGCTTCCTACAAAAAGCTTATGATTCCCCCCTAATAGATCATGTAAAATGGCTACATCGTTTTTGATGGACAATATCTTCTCCTTCAAGACCATCCTTCTCTCTGTTGCCATTCTTCTTTTCATCAAAACCCTTTTATCTAATATCAACAAAAACAGCAAAAAGAAACTCCCACCAAGCCCTCCCACACTTCCGTTCATCGGCCACCTACATCTCCTAAAGCCACCTCTACACCAAGCACTCGTTGGCATATCGAAGCGTTATGGCCCGGCCACCTTTCTCCGCTTCGGCTCCCGTCCAACTCTTGTCATCTCCTCTCACACCTTGGCAGAGCAGTGCTTCACAACACATGATATGGCATTTGCAAATCGACCCCAGCTGTCATCTGTCATGCTGCCCAACGCAATTCCCATGGCCAACTATAGTTCATACTTGCGCAGCGTGCTCCACATTGCAGTAGTGGAGCTTTTGTCAAATCAAAGGCTTCAAGCCTCTTCAGATATCCGGACCAGGGAGGTCCGAGACATGGCCCGACGGCTCTTTCCGTCTCACAACCGAAGTGAAAAATTTGAAAGATCCAGTGGCTTTGAAAAGCTCCAAGTGAAGAATTTTGTATTAGAGTTGATGCTGAATGTGACCATGATGATGATAGCTGGAAGGAGGTTCAGTGGTGACAGCGTGCAGAACTATGAGGAAATGAAACGGTACAAAGAAGCGGTGGAGGGTTGGTTTGAGCTGAGCGGAGGTTCTAATATAGAGGATTTCTTGCCCATTTTTAAAATGCTTGATTTGAAAGGGGTCATGAAGAGAATGAGGGATGCGACAGATGTGAATGAGATAATGGCTCAGAAGTTGATCGACGAGCATAAGCAACAAGGGGCTGAGAATAGGAACAGCATGATTGCCAGAATGCTACAGCTGCAGAAAGAGGATCCTGAGAAATACAGTAATTCAGTTATCCGAAATATTTGCATAGTAAGTGCCAAGTCTTTTTCTGTAATTTCTGAAATGGTCCACATAATCTGTCACTTCCCTGTACATATGAACACCCAGAGCAGTTCCGAATTCAGATCCTCCCCAGTACCGTAATAGGGAATCTTTTACAATTACTTGATCTGGACTATTCTTTTTAACTTGGCACGAATCTCAAAGCCCAATAATACTGCCCCCTCCGTCAGCCCGAATCTCAAAGCGGCTGAGAGTTAATCTCAAACCGTAAAGTGAAGGGAAACTTTTACAGTAATGGAGAGAATACTTGTCCGAGCAGTTCCTCCATAAGCATGAAAACACATGCTATTTACCAAATTAATTACTTGAATTGAATTAAGTACTTCAAAAGATAACAGAAGCATAGAGAAATCTGAATATTTTATTAAAAAGAAATAAAAGAAATATTTTTTTAAATCGTAGAGAAACATGACGTTTGAGTGCTGTGTCGATTTTCGAAGGATGGTGACAACACGGGACACTCAAGTCACGTCCGCGTGCATCTCATGACTAGATCAGGTCACATGTCGTGCCGGTTTTCTGAATAGTAGTCACAACCATAGAAGGAAAAATCGTCCATTCCGGACTGGAATCGGCCGATCCGGATCGGAATCGGACTGTACCAATCCGATTTCAGGCCGGGTTAAACGGTATATGATTTTTTTCTAATTTTGGCCGAAACGGTCATATTCCAGTCAAATTTTGGCCGAAATGCGCAAATACCAATCTTCAAAAAAATTTCCCTCCTGCATGAATTGAACCAAGGACCTCTTGGTTATCAACCAAGCCAACTACAATCACACTATACTATCTTTTGTTACCAAAATACTTAATTAAATGTAAATATAAGTGTTGAAATGCTTGTATTATATTGTATTAGTGGATTATATTGTAATTATTTGCCTAAACATAAATTGTTGAAAAATTATTTTTTTATCATTTTTTTCCTACTATTTAGTATAAAACTAGCTTCTGACAAAAAAATCCGTGTTTCCGATCCGATTAGGCCGATTCTGACCGATTCACTCGATTCCGATTCCACGTTCAAAAGATCGATTCCGATTCCGATTCCGATTCTGATTTTTCCTTCTATGACCACAACACAGTACTCTCGAGTCAAGACATATGACATGGGTCACATGTCGTGTCGTGCCGTGACGAACCGAATTTTTTTCCATTGCTTGGTGGACGCCATAGTTTATGGGTGTTTTGCTTGTGATACGAAATATTCAAATTATTTTCAGATTTTTAAAAATTTATTTATTTTATTTCCTATTAATAAAATATTCGGTAGGTAAATTGCTATAATTGGACCACAATGAAAAACTAACCCGAAGCTAAACAAACATAGACATGTACAATAAGCTAAACAAACATAGACATGTAAAATTTATTTATTTTATTTTCCTGGACAGGACCAAAGCCATTTGGATTACATTAATATCGAAAAAAGTCAGAAGACAAACCACTTGTTTTTTTTCTTTTCAAATTAATAGTCATTAATGGGGTTATTATATATGATTGCCTTGATATAATAAAAAAGAGGATACAAATGAATAAATAGAAAAAGAGCACAGAAAAAAGAAAAGTACTTTATCACTTTACAGGCCACTTGTACAAGAACAAATTGCAAGGCCATACCTGTATGCAAAAAAGCAAATGGCCAAAATCCAAAATGCAAAAGGCCAGACCAAAATTTGTCTAAAGCCTCTAATTTTGAAATGCATTGAATCAGATAGTTTCATTTAATTCAAGTACCAAAAGTACCCACTGACCTGTTATACAATATTGCAATAGAGCTTCTACCCCGGCTACTGCTTTGCTGCTCCGGCCGTCTCTACGTACACACCACTGGCTTTCGGGAGACCATGGCTGAGATCAGCATGGATGAGCAGAATGGTGAGGTCGTCAGTGGCCTGGAGTGGTTAGAGGCAGTGCTGGCTTCTTCAAGTTTTCATCGATCTCTTTGTTCTTTTGCTCGGTTTTCTTCAGAGCTGAACTTGGTAAGGTACCCGGAGCATGGTTTTGGGTTTGGTTTTGAAGCAGGACGTTTATAATTGTTGTCTTGCTCATGTCAGGGCCTTTGGACATGGTTTCAGCTGGTTTGTTTGCATTGCTAAGCCTTGTCAAGTTTCTTTGGTGTTGTTTCAGGGATATGAGACACTGGATTGGTCTTGAAGATGAGATACATATCTTGACAATACATAGCACAAGTGTAATCTGTTCTATGGGCTCATTAACACCCTTTTAATATTTAATTTGTTGTTTTTTCATGCAAGAAGTCATTTCCTATCTTTAATATGCACTCTATAATTTCCATAGCATTTTTGGCAAATTATTTCATCAAATTTCAGCTAATGAGGGGCATTTTTGGTCTTTATGCAGGTTTATGACTTTTGTACAGGAAAATCCACAAGTCCAAATTAGAAGTTCTTGGTACCAAAATTCTCAGGACCATAGAAGAAAAATCGGCCGTTCCGGAGCGGGATCGGACGCTGTTAAATTTCATCAAATTTCATCCGTTCTTGACTGAAATAGACCGATTCCACCGAAACGGTCGAAACGTGAATTAAACAAACTCCAAAACTTTTTTGAGCTCTTTGCGTGAATCGAACCCATGACCTCCGACTAAGCAACCAAAGTCAACTACCACCACACCATACAACCTTTGTTGTTAAAAAACATAATTCATTTATATATATATGAGAATTTCAATTTGTACAAGCTTCCGGCAAAAAAGTCCGATTTTCCGATCCGATTCGGCCGATTCCGACCGATTTTTCCGATCCGGGTCGGGATCGGACGGTGCCGATCTTGATTCCGATTCCGATTTTTCCTTCTATGCTCAGGACACCCTGTTCTACATCCATGATTTATTTGAAATTTTTCTTGGACTATTAATCCCAGTTGGTCGGATGCTCCTGCCAATAAAATCAAGTTGACTAGGTCCTATTTCTTTGTTTTAAAACAAAATTGTAATGTCTGACATCACCAATGTCATGTCATGATCAATAAAATTTCGAGGCTTAACCTACCTATTTTTCTGTTAAAATAAAAAAAAGTTGTCTAGGTCCAATTGCGTGAGAAAATAAAGAGATGATGACAATTCCATTTAACTAATTATTAAATGCTTGAAAAACAGAAAACTGAGTACAGTTAAAAATCTATTGGATGTCGTTTTGGTCATTGAAAAATTAGCCTCAAAATCTTTCTTCTGCCTAAAAGAAATTAATACATGGGACCCGCATGATAATGATCTATTAACACTCAGATTAATACATGGGACCCGCATGATAATGATCTATTAATACATGGGATCCGCAAGATAATGATCTATTAACCCGTATGACTAGTCAACAATATTTTTTCTCTTCATTTTTTAAAAGCAGCCTATATAAGTTTTAGCTCAACAAACTTTCAGTGAAAACCTTCAATAAAAAAAATAAACTTTCTGTGAAACTCTGGCGAGAATAATTTAAACGAAACTACGAAGTCCCCGGATGAATATGAAAGAATTTAAACTAAAAAAATAAAGAACCTAGATTAACTACTATGTACTAAACTATTTAAACTAAATAATAAAACACACAAAATGAATACTAAAATAGTACAATTACACAAACTGAACAAAGCACTTAATCTGAATACAAAGATTTTTCTTTTGGTAAGCGAACAATAAATAAATTAAACTGAAGAATAAGACTTACTGTCTGAATACTAAAACTTTTAAATTGAACAAAAAACATGCATATACTAAAAATTCCCCCAAACATTTAAACTAAATAACTAAGAACTCAAACCGAGTATTTTGAGGTTCAGTGAACATCCAGTTTAAGAATGGAATAGTTAAACTGGACAATTAGTAAATAACACTAACTTCCATAAAATATTGTAGCTACCATCGATAGTTTGTCCGAACACTGCATATTTGGTTCGATAAACACTGAAAGGTACAACAACAAAATTAAGCACTACCATAGTCTTGAAATTGCTACATTAATACTTTTATCAGGCTTGCTAAATTTTAATTTTTATTCCTGAAAATTTATGTAGAAAAATATTTTAAATAACTCTTAATCTTAAATATTTTAAATAAAAAAATTTAACAACCGACTACAATTGTTCCTCTTATGATTTTATTGTTTAATAGCGGCAGACCAGGAGACTTGAAAAAACTAACAGATCAAGCGTAACTACAGCAAATAAAGTCTAATTTATTTTTTTGTTTTTGAGAACAAGATTGACATGTATAAAAGAGGTTTTCATAAACTGTTGCACCAGAAAAATATCAAAATGAAAATGACACTCTTATTTAATTTCTAGTATAATATAAGTATGTGGTGAGAGAGGCTCCTTCGTGTTTGTGGAAATTAAAAGGGGGAGGAAACTATTTGTGTGCTTAAGTCTTCTCCTTTTTGGTGGTAAATATTTCCCCAAAGTAGCAGTCTACAATACAAACTGAGACATGCCTACCGACATTAATTCCTTCTTTTCCCTTTTTCTTCTTACTTTCCTCGCCTTCGTCACCTGCCTAAATGGATACAAAGAAGATGGAAGAACCTATTTTTCCTGGCCTTCGTCACTGCATTACTACAACTGCTCCAGTTCTGATAACTACACCGATGGAAGCACCTATTTAGGGAATCTTCAGGTGCTTCTGAGCTCCTTTATAAATAACACTGCTAGCTCCTTTTATTAAATAACACAGTTGGAAAAGATTCAGACCGTGTGTATGGTATGGCGATGTGCTACGCATATGATGACTTGCGTTATTGCTGGGATTGCGTTACTCAGGCTGCTACAGAGGTAGGTAGACAGATCAAAATATAACAACTACATAATTACATATTTCTGTTTTCCTTGATCGTTAATTTTCAGTGTGAGGTGCCATTTAATGTGTATTAACTATACTATTGACCGTTAATTACAAATCAGTCATTTTTCAGTACTTGTTACCACAGATACTTCAATACTGCCCCCATAGCAAAAGCGGTGTCATATGGTACTGGCCATGCCGCTTGCGGTATTCGGATCAAACTTCTTTTCGGTCCTGCATACATCACCTCAATATTATCATTACGAAAATGACAATGTAACAGAATCCATAGAATTCACAAATGAGTTGGATCAAGTCATCAATCAACTTATTGCAAGAGTGATTACCTTACCTCAACTATTCGCGCTGAATCAGGTAACATAGTCAAATCTTATAACTATGTAGTAATTTTATACAACATAATTAGTTCTTGTGTAGTGTGTTTTTTTAACTAATTTGTTATTTATTTGACACTCTGTTTGTTAAACTAAAAGAATATAAGAGGAATTTTAAAGTCGCATTTAATAGCAGTAGGGTACAAGGAAGATATTTCTCATTGTACATGCATATAGCCTATTGCAACTGACCCAAAAAGTATTGTTAATTAAATCCTACAAATTTATGTAAATAAATCTGGATTGGAAATTATATTAATTACGACCTCATTATCAATTTAGCATTCCAGATATAGAATTATATGTCTTTCAAATATATTTATACGTACACTTTGCTCAACGTAGAGTAAAGTGGCTGCAGCCAACAAAATGTTGTATGCTTTTGTCCAGTGCACGGAGGACTTGAAAAGCGACGAGTGTGGTCAATGCTTGAAAAAATATAACGAAAAACTAATCAAATGCTGCGGTCGGAAGGACATAACAGTGCTATCTGGACTCAGTTGCCATATTGTTTTTGCATTGTGGTCTTTCTACCAGTCGGATGCACTTGTGCTGAACCCACCAGGTACGTACTTCACCCTGTATTAATTTATATTTTGCTTCTTCCTGCTATGGCCTTAAAAGACTATCTATAGGATATATATATGGACGTTCACTGTACTAAGTTTCAAGATATTAATTTAATGGTCAGCCTTTTATCTTTTATTTTTTTCATTAGTTTAGATCTATAAATTGGGAAGCACCAATTATTTGACTTGAAAGTTAGGCAAGAATGATGGGTTCTTGTCGCTCTCATTGGGTCCACCATTAGTACTAATAGTTGACTTCCATTCCTTTCCTGTACTGGGTCAATCTTGGCCCTCGTTGCTTGTTCAAAGTGGGGACTAATCTTGCTTATTCCATTACACTCAAGAAAAATCCTTATTTTGTTCACACTATTTGGTAGCTTATATTGATAATTGACAGTTTTTCAGTGATAATTGACCTTATTTTTTTTTCACACTATTCATATATAGTACACTGTAAATTTTTTTTATTTATACTATTTAAACAACTTACAGATTAATTAGGTCTACACTAATAAATATTTAAATAGGTAACTCTTTTACTGTAGAACTCACCAGCCAACAATCTAACAAGGTCTCCCAAATCCAGCACCCTCACCACACTTGCTCACTCCAAACTATTCCTACAACTACTACACCAATCTACCACTACTCTTAGCTAGATAAGTTACTTTGATTTTTGCATGATTGGCTTGAGTAGTAGTAGATTGGAGGTGTAGCTAAATAGTGTCTCTACTAGCTAGATGAGGCTACTACTCCTAATTTAATTACTCACTCCAAACTATCTTACAACTACACCTTCAATCAACTCCAACTTCATGGTAGCTGTTGCTAAATAAAAGTACTGCTTCACATTCTAGAAGGATCATTGTCCGGCCTACTTGGCATGAATCGTCAATCTTCACTTGTATCTGTAGTAGTATGTGTGTGTGTGTGTGTGTGTGTGTGTGTGTGTTTGTCTATGTATGCATATTTTGTATGTTTGTATGTATATGCTATAGTTCTATGAGGTATCTTTTAATGTTCTAACGTGAAGTTTAACTATTGGTTTAGTGTTACCAGGTCCGCAATCTCCATCGCTGCCTCCTACATATGGTAAGTAGAAATAAAAAAAAAAAAGGAAATTTTTTTAGTTAATTCATTTTGTGTCCATATAATAACTCAAATTATTTATCTAGTATTGTCCCGAAATTGCCACTTGAAACTGAGGACTTTGAATCATTGACCTGAACAGTTTGTATCTAGTTAACTAAACTATAGAGCTATACACCACATTTTGTGAGAGAAAATTAAAAAAAATTACTTTTGAGTACTTTAAGAAAAAAGCAAAAGCTAGCTTTATTTTTCTCTACTTTTGAGTACTTTTAGAAAAAAGCAAGTGCTAGCTTTATTTTTCTCTACTTTTGACTACTTTTAGAAAAAAAGGATAAATAGTAGATGCTAGCTTTATTTTTTAGACTGGTTTTTAATTTTAGCAAAAGCAGCCACCATAAATATGAATAATTTTATATATCAAATTGAATGGAAGAAACATAGTATACTGAGAATTATGGAGTTGAAAATATGGATTTGAAAATAATAGATTTCAAATTTATTAATATATCATTATAATTTAAAAAGAAATGTTTTCTTATTATTAATTTGAAATTATGGATTGGATAACTTCATTGATTCATTTGCTTTTATATCATGATTCCGGACCAACAATTACTGCTCCAGCCCAGCCACCACAGATACAGAAAATTGTGAGGGGTATCAGCAGAGAGAAGTGGTCAAAAATTGTTGGAGTTTCAGTTGGTGCTGTCGCCGCAGCTTTAGTTTTAGCAGTAGCTGGTATTTGGTTATGGAGAAGGCAATCAATAGCAAATACTTCACGTAAGTTCCAACTATCAACGTTCAAATTACATAATCTTTTATTTTTCGTCAAGTTGCTAGGTAAATTAAATAAACTAACTAGGCTAGCTACAATGAGAATTTAATTAACCGTTCTTGTCCCCTGTCTCAGTAACATAATTTTAGATTAGTAAAATGCTTGATGCGGTCCGAGGGTTTTTGATGTGTGTATAACTTTAGTAGATCTTACACTCAAACTTTGTTTGCACTCAGAAACTGATGATGAAGAATACACTAGCCCGCTGGACTATCGGTCATACTCTAGTTTGATATGTTATTCAGAGTTTAAAGTATTTGAGCTAGATACACTAAGATTGGCCACAAACAACTTTTCTGATGAGAACAAGCTCGGTGAAGGTGGATTTGGATCGGTCTACAAGGTTAGAAAAATAATATTATGTCCCTACTAAGAAAATGTAAGAATGAGATTCTGATTTTAAACAAATGGCACAGGGATTACTGATAGATGGACTAGAGGTGGCAGTTAAAAGACTTTCTGGAAGTTCAAAGCAAGGACTTTCTGAACTCAAAAACGAAGTGGACTTGCTTGCAAAAATTAAGCACAGGAACCTGGTGAAGCTACTTGGTTGTTGTATACAGCAGAAAGAAAAAATATTATGCTATGAGTTCTTACCTAATGGAAGTCTTGACAATTTTCTATTCGGTAAGCCAATTGCTATATAAATTTATAGTAAAAATATAACCAATATTCTTTACCTAATGGAAGTTCTTACCTAATGGAGGTCTTGCCAATTTTCTTTTGTTCTTTTTTCTTGATAAATGGACAAGTAAATAACTTACAAATATAGATAATATATGCACAACAAGTACAATTGGCAATCTTTACTGTTGTTATTTATTATGGTGTTAATACCAACTTCCATTTAAATTAGTTTATTATGTGTGACAATCTATCAATAAAATGTATAACTTGTGGTAATACATCTGAAAACTTTTCAGCAAATGAAGCCATCAGACGTGAAAAACTTAACTGGGAAAGACGATATGGAATAATATATGGAATCAGTTGTGGGTTACAATATCTTCACGAAGAATCTGGATTCAAATTATACATCGTGATCTAAAGGCTAGTAACATTTTGCTTGATATAGAAATGACCCCTAAAATATCAGACTTTGGTCTAGCAAGGCTTTTTGATGAAGATCAGACTCATATAGACACTTCTATTGTTGCCGGAACATTGTGAGCTCACTGTTATCTTTTCAATGTCCATTAATAATGTCATCTTTGCTTTCTTACAAAAAAAAAGTTTCATCTTTGCTGAGAGATCGACTTCAAACGTTACTATGATTCTTATTGGATTCAACTAATTACATTAAATTATACACTAATTCCCAAATCTTTGAAATATTATAGTGGATACATGGCACCTGAATATGTCCTGCACGGAAGCTTTTCAGCGAAGTCGGATGTTTATAGCTTTGGTGTTCTACTTCTACAGATTGTAACGGGGAGAAAGATCAGCTCATTTGTCAATTCTGTCCGTGCTTTCAGCCTAATTAGCTATGTACGTTCTCAAAGACACAAGCTTAATTAGTAAAATTAATCAACATTACAAATTCAAAATATGTCCGTGATGATTTTCAGGTATGGCAACATGTGGAAGAAGGGAAAATTGATCAATTGAAGGACCCAGTCTTAGATAATGCATCCTCCGAAGAAGTTATGAAATTCATCCACATCGGGTTACTCTGCGTGCAAGAGGATCCGACCAAAAGACCAAACATGGCAGCCATTAGTGGCATGCTTCACCGTACAAATACCACATCTATTCCCGCTCTGCCGTCATCACCAGATACTACTTCAAGCTTGCCATCCGTTCTATTTTCTACTAGTGAGCAGAGCACTAGCTAGAAAACAAATTATTACAATCTAATCCAATTTGACTTGTTTATATTAAAAAATGGCAAGGTGTATAATTTACTTTCTTTCTAGTTGCTTCTGAAGAAAAACTTGAAAATGCAATCCTCAAATTTTACAGTTCAAGCAATTGTTCCAACCCCAATGTACTCTGAACAATAGAAATTAAAATATTTGAAGAATAGAATATACTCTGAAACAATTTAATGGCAACTCATCCAACCCCAATGTATTTTGTTAAGTTCTGCCTTGCACACTGATTTCATTTCTTTTTGGTATCAGAGCAACTTTTTTATCCACCAATGGCTTGTTTAGTGCATCTGACCAAGTTCATAAATTTTGTATCTATAAAACTTGATGGTGCAAATTACCGACTGTACAGAGAGCAACTATAATTTATTCTAATAAGCACTGACCTCATTTCACACAGAGATGGATCAAAATTTATTCCAACAAAAACATTGAATCAACTACAGATATCAAAGCCACAAAACCTAATTAAAAATAAACAACCCGGAGAAAAACAGCCCACTTTGTGAAGGTCTGCATAAATATCACCTAATAGAACCTCTTGCTGCTTAAATACTCAGTCATTACACTGCCTGAGACTTGTGTTATTGTTGTCTTGCTAATTGATCTACAAAGAATCAGAGGATAATTCAAATTAATTTGCACCTAATTAAAGCTTATTCTATTTTGGAGACGTCGATGTTAATTATTAATTTGTTAAGGTGCATCTCCCATGGTCTAGGTTTGATCTTAATCCTAAAACATTCAATTTGCACAGATTTTAACAAAATTTGCACACAAAACCCCGCCAATTCTCCGGCGCTAGCTGGAGCTGACTCTATCGAATTAAATGCAAAATGTTAAAACGAAAAAAATGAAATAAGAGTCATTTCGTCTAAGAATAGATCTGTATAAAGAAAAAAATATATTGACATCTCTGCATTGGTACATGTGCTCGGAACTATGTTACTCATAGTAACTAATGAGTTGCAATAGGAGTTTAATTATTATTTAACTGTTCATCTTATGTCCATCCCTGAATATAGTTTGCAAAAATCTTTTTAACAAAGATGTTGTAATTTGAAACATTTAGATAACTAGTTTTAACACAATCTAGTTGCTTTCAACATATAATCAAAATAAATATAAACATGTGACTGAATATTTTAGAAAATATTAAACAAGTTACTTTTTACAAAAGTATTATTCTTGTAACCACTTAACAAGGGGAGCTGATATTAACACTATAAAATATGTTATTGACACAACACAATTCAAAATTTCTATTTGATAGACAAAAATACCCTCCACAATCAATTACTTCTTTTGCTCTCTTAATTTGTAAACTTTTTAATGCTAATATATTATTTAATGTACTTTCTTAATCTACCTATCTTCTTCATAAGAAAAAAAACAATAGATTGGAACTATCAATAATTCTATTGTTATTTATCAAGCTATTAGAAGGTTTTTTTTGGTTTTCTACTCTTTTCTTTGAAACAAACTGATTTTTATGGATCACCTTCTATTATCTGAATTGAAGTCTTGTCTATCATCCATCCCATGAATTCCCCCACGTCCTCTCCCCATCCAAAAATAATAATAAAATTAGAAATTTGTGTATATCTCTCTTCTCAACAGCAAAAAATAATTTTAACAATTAATAGGTTTAATTATAACACATATTTTCAAAATATTACAACGTAGAGCATGGAATCTTCATTTAAAGGATATATATATTATAAACATTTTGCATTTTGAAAAACCCTTTTTCTAACATGTTTTTTCTTGATTTCTTCATTTAAATGAGTTTTATTATCTATAACAATATAGTAATGAATATATTCAACGAAAAATAATTGAAAAGATCCCATCTAAAAAAAATAATGTTGGTGAAATTTATATACATCCAGTATCGATAGATTTATATCCAACAAAAACTATTTTGCCAAATTTATTTTTCTTTAAGTAGATACTTGTGGAGTTGGGTAAAATAAACATATATATTGATAGATTTCAATAATAGAATAAAATATTTTATTTTTGTAATATATTTAAAAATCTTAAAAGTAGATGAAATATATAAATAATGAATATGATCAAATATTTGTTTAATTTGTTTAATTTATTAATTTAACTTTGAAAGAAAGAAAAATATATAGTAATTTATGAGAGTGGAGGAATATTATTATTTTCTTAAAAACTTTAAGGAAAGAAAATCCTATAATGATGAATGAGAGAGATACAATTTTTAAAGGAAATAGTTAATGAAGGGTAAATTTGTCTATATATTAAAATATTTAAATAGTGTTGTGTTAATAAAATATTAGTAGTGTAATATCATGACCCCTTAACAAGTTCCTTCAAACATTTTATTTGGTAATTCTTGTAACATTTTCTTGTACTTTTTATCACATAGTTACAATTTACAAAACAGCGATTCGTGATTCATTAGAATTATGTCTTTAATAATAATGGTGATGCGTTAAACACGATTGGTAATGTAACATGGGTGGTCATCATTTCACTTGGACCTAATAAATAATTTTTAAAAATAATAAATATATAACTGACAAATGGAACAAAATGTACTTAAAAGAAGTAACTAATTGTGTAGAAAAATAATAATATCATACAAAGGTTAAAAATTTAATCTTAAAAATACATAGTTACCCGACCATTTTTTATTATTATATGTTAAAAATATTAAGACAACTAATTAGATAGTTATGTTAAAGGAGACTAGATTCCAATACAGAATTTGAAAATGAATACTTAAGACTTTCAATATAAAGCACGCAAAATTTATAAGTATTGACATAGGTCACGTACGATGGCGATTTGCATGCACTATTGAACAACATCACTTACTGTCAAATAAAAAAAAGATATTTCAATCTTGGTAGCCACTACCACGCTTTAAAAAAAAGATACTTCACTCCAAATCGATAAGAATTGACTTCTCTGCAAGTGCTGCCTTAAATATTTAGTAATTATATTCTTCTTGTTAGCTAATCAAATCATTCGATCATCTCAATCAATTACTTCATCGGCTCTATCTAAAAAAATTGATAAGGAATTGTGGTAGCTAGTCCGTCTTGATGGGAACCAATATAAATGTTTCCAAATGAAATTTACAATTAATAATATAGAAATATTGTGGTCAGCGTGTTAATGGATAAGGCATCTTCGAATTAAGAATGTACAGTTGCTTGTCTAGATGGATTAGTCCACTGTTCACATACTCAAACTAAATGGAAACATATTTTTTTTTCTGGAGGTATGATCATTCCCAAGACGACAAGGTTCAAAACACAAAATAAATAATAATGTATACAAGATAAAATACAAAAGAAAATGAAACAAGTGCAAATAGTAATTCATAAAAAACTTAAACTAAATAAAACATCATAGAAATTTGAGTTTACAAGCCATGACCCTACAGGTAGGGTCGTTTAGCCCCTCATGGGAAATCAACAATGAAAAGAGATAAATGAAACATAATACAACTCAAGTAGAGATAGAGGGATGCAAGGTATACACCCTAGAGAGTCTCCCTTGACCTCCATTGAGTCGCCTCTTTCCCTTCGCAGATTTATGCTCTACTAAACCCTAATTATAATATCTATTGCTAGATTCATGGAAAGATATAAGCCTGAGTTCTAGACTATTTATACGCTTCATAGGTGCTATAGAATGTAGTGGGAGGTCTATGATTGGTCCTTCGAGGCTAGTGGGGCATGGAGACCAAGTAACCAACACAAGATCTATGGGCCTAGAGTTTAATGGTGTTCAAACGGTTTAAATGTACATCCAACATAAGAAGTTTGTTCTTTTTATATCGGTTCTGAAGTACAAACCAATATGAGCACACCATCAAACTGTTGTATCGGTGACAAAAATATTAACGATAGTATATAGTCAACCTATCCTTTCGGTACCTTAGTACCTACCGTTAGGAAAAAAGTTGCCTACCGTTACTATCCTATCGGTACCTTAGTACCTCACCAGAACCTAAAGTAACTCAAATTTTGAGATTGAATCATATAGGAAAAAGAATAGAAAAAAGTAGATAATTTATATTCTCAAAAGAATAAAAAGTAATACATTATACATATAATGGATCAACACAAGTAAAAAATCATACATGTTGAGAAATAGATTGCATTTTAATTGAAGCATATAAAAAATTAAAGCAATATATATATATAATAATAACCTGACTATGGAAAGCAATACATTGCCTACGCGCATCTACGGTGGACCAACACTGTTTTATTTTTTTAATTTATAATGATTTGGAAAAAAAAAAAAATATGTGCGAATATATTTTTTCACATTGTGACTTCAAATATCATGTGGGTTTATTAACAAAATTGTTCATCAAATGCAAAATATTTTATACATAATATTAAACCGTAAGTGTCAACAGCTGTGTTTCTCACAGAATTATTTTGGTATCTAGATACCAAAATAATTATGAACTCAAACGTTAAGATAATTGTATACAATATATACTATATATATATATATATATAGAGAGAGAGAGAGAGAGATAGGCTATGGTGAGTTCTAAAGTAAAACGTTGTTTTACTTCACGCCATATTTTCATTTTGAAAATCCAAACAACCGATCCGAACCGCTCAACATTTTCTAAATATTGAAATGTGCTTGGAGACTAAATTTTACATTTTTTGGAATATTTTTACTGTTTATTAAGCCACTTTGATCCACTGTGAACAGTAAAAAACAGTAAATATTTCTGGACCACCGGATCAGCGATTTTCAAAGTGGCTTAATAAATAGTAAAAAAATTCCAAAATATGTAAAATTTAGTCTCCAAGCACATTTCAATATAGAGAACATGTTGAGTGGTTCGGATCGGTTGTTTGGATTTTCAAAATGAAAATATGAGCGTGAAGTAAAAATGACATCTTACTTCACAACTCACCATATTTTTATATATATATATATATGAAGCTCCATTTTGATAAGTTTTTATTTCCGACAAAAATATCACCTTATATATGGCTACTAAATATTTTAGTGGCGTCTTAGCCTACTATACTAAGCGTTGGATAAGTGCCCAATTAATTTTATGTATAATTTAAACTCCAAGAGGCAAGAAAAATTATAAAATAAAAAAAAAATTAATGAAAAATATACATACATAAATAATTATAAAATATGTATTTTGGAATGTGTTTATTGTTTCCCATGAAAGTATATATATCCTTATGGATAATATATTAGTGGCCTGTTAACCTATTTCGTTTTATGTGTGGACATGAATCGAATATGGACAAGATAATACATGACAAGAAAGATAGGACACTGAACAAAATAATGGCAACTATGAATCCATGGATATATGCTGGTACAACAATAATTAATTAACGACCGTTTATGTGTACTTGAGAAATTATTGTGGGCCGGGGGCCCAGCAAATTTTATCAACAAAGGCTGACAGCATCTTACTGTTGTCATATGTACTACTTTTCTTGTCAAATTAAATATTCTATTTAATTCTTAGTAGATTGATAGACCACATCAATCTCCGCATCCGGATCCCATAGTACCTCAAATTTTGAGGTTGAATATAGTCTGTCTGATTAGAATCCTGATCATTGCGGATCATGTTCAACGGTATGGATCATACGCAGGAGAAGTATACAGTGGACTCTTTTTTTTTATAGTTTAGAATGTTCCAAAAATAATATTTTTTCAATATTTGTGTATGACGCTTTAATATTTGTACAGATCAAGTACGCACATATTATACATGAAGCAAATTGGACGGTTCCGAACATATATCAGCTCGATTTGAATCCAATTAATGCTCATCATACTCGCTCATTCCTTATAAAGAGTGGGGAAACAATATTTAATAATTGCTGTGGGCTTGCGGCCCAGCAAATTTTATAAACAAAGGCTGACAGGGTGTGTGGTGATCCCATCTTCCCTTGGAGACTATGGAAGTCGGCTGTACAATTTGTTCGATTATTCTGGGTGGGTTTTCTTGTATACAGCTATACATCTATACAATGACTCAGGGTGTGTCTCTTCATCCTCTGTTTCTATTTTTCTGTCTATGAGGTTATTAAGGTAATAGCATTCCACAAAGCCAAGAACTATCTAATAGGAAAGAACCCAAAACTAATACACAATTACATGAAGAGAATAATTCTTGAAGATGAATTTCAGACGACCCCAATGAACAGTTGCGCCTGCATTGTTATGGGTGAGGAAAATCACGAGATAGCGGTTTGCAGTAACGGCTTCGTCCTAGGTGAAAATAAATCTAACTCTGAAGGCATACTCACAGAGTTTTCCAGCTCACCTCATCTGACGATGAAGTGTTTTTTTTACCGAATTATTGGCGTGAGACTTGCCTCTCCCTTGCCCTTGCTAATTGTTGAGGAAAAGGTTTGCCAAGCTCCCAGTAGATGAGGCCGGGTGTAAAAAGGCCCTTGATTTTGTCCTAGAAGGGCTAATTGACAATATTGGCACCAATCAAGATATTCAAGCAGACGGAAATGGTGGAGAAAGAAACTCCATGGATATGGAGAGGGTATTTAGCATTACCAGATAAGAGCTGAATCTAGTTTCTGAATTTTTGCACATGAAGGTGTTCATTTATCACTATTTTAAATGGTATCCTCTGGTAGATGCTATTGGGATTTTCATTATGCTCGGTATTGTACATTACTATGCAATTTCATTTCGTAATAATAAATCTGCATTCAAATCCTTTATGGCACATGAAGAAAACAATCATTGTTTTTTTCTTGTTCTTGGACGTGGTTCTAGGGTGCTGAAAGTCTCCGGTATTTATGAGTTCATTACAACCGCATTGGCTGGGGCAAGCCTGTACCTCCTACTTAGCAATTTAGTGAAGTTTATCTTTAAATTAGATAAGATGCCAAGGGAAACTGGTCCTATCAAATTGAATAAAAATTCACGTTTGCTACCAATTCTTGCACGCCTTACAAAGTGGATCCAAAAAATAACAGCACAAGGAAAGAATGTCAAGGAAGCTAAAGTTTATTTCCACCTTGATGTATCAATTATTGCACGCCTTCAAAGTGGATCCAAAAAATAATTCCAAGATCATCCCAACTCCAACTATAATTGGTTCCAATGCAAAAGAAAATGTACTGAGGTCCTTGAGAAACAATGGCGGTCGACTCACCAATGGAGAAACTTCACTAAAAAAATATAGGATGGAAAAATTTTATTGGGCTTGCCCACCTACTGGTAGTATCACAGAGGCCATCATTGTTTGGCACATCGCCACAATGCTTCTACCACCAGGAAACGTCAACTGATCAAACTAATGATCCCCATCAAAAACCTGCACCACAACACAATAACAATCCCTTCAAGAAGGAGCAAAAGGTAGCCCTAGCGTTGTCCAGCTATTGCCTTCCAGAGCTCTTACCAGATGAGGTTGAGTCGACCGAAAACATGTATGGAAGTGTGATAAAAGAGATATTGGCCATTCATTGGTGCTGGATGCCCTGGATGGGATACTGGCTGAGAAAAGCTCGTTGCAACAATGCACTGAAAGCCAAGTGGGTTGAAAGTTCAATAGTTGGAAAGGGTGTCAAGCTGGCCAACGATCTAGGGAATTGTGCCAATGATGGATCACTGGTGTGGACGATGTTAGCTGAATTTTGGGCGGAGTTGATATTGTTCATCACTCCATCCGACAATGTTGATGGTCATGAGAAAATGTTAGAAAGAAGGGAGTTTATCACACAACTGTGGGCATTACTTACCCATGCTGGTATTGTTACTAGGCCCAAACCAACCGAGCACCAGGATCATCAGAGTGAGAGCAATGCAGCTAGTGGAGATATTAATGTTTGAATTCTCTGTCATTTATTCCGCTCGTTTTCCTTTTGGCATATGATAGTTGTGTTGGGTTCTTATTTATGTACTGTTGCTATTTTGTTTGTGTGGTGTGCTTATTAATGTATTCTTAATTTTATGAATAAGTTGCTTACCTAAATTCTCTGTGTACTTCCAGCACATAAATTAGTTGTTTTGTATGAGTTACATCTGTCATTTGTACCACTTCTATTAAGCAACGCGGATTCAATTTTTCAGAACATTTATGGTTGTTGGTTTTTTCCTATCTTCTAAAATTTGTCCTTAATCTTTATATTTGCTATTTATACCGTGCAACAGTTGATTTATAGCTGATTAAAAAGAATCTATTGTTTTTACAGCTATATAATATGCTTCTAACTAAGGTTAAAGTTTTTCAACCTGGCCTGTTCAAAATTTTTTTCTCCATAGCTCTTAAACCCACTGAGGTTGAAGCAGATAAAGTCTATCTTCAGAGACTATTTTTGTTCAAAATCTTTTGAGGCCGAAGTTCCTCTCCTAAAAAAAAATACTCTAGAAGTCTAATTCAAAGGCACAAAAGGTCAGAAGATTACAAAGGGCTTACAAGCCCAATGCAAGACGGCCCGTTCAACTTAGAAGGTTAGAAGTGCCAACAAGAGAAAAAACTCAATTCTATGTGAACGACATCATGTACTGAGTTCAGACGTATACAATCCAACGTAAGAGTTTGATTGTGTTTATTTAGGCCCATCGAGTAGAGCATCTAACATCCAAATCTGTAAACTTTTTCCAAATTTGTATACCTAAATTCATCGGCCCGAATCATTCATTAGGGTCATGTGCAAAAAAGGTTATCCTTAACAGTGAGTGGGACGCCATAAACTAGGACGCCATAAACTCACGAGAATACTACCTGCTTGTTGGACGCCATAAAGTATGACGTCCAGTCCAGTATATAAACTGCTATAATTCGGCAATCAATAGTACTTCACTGTCAAAGTTCAAATTATAGAATCTTTTTCTATTTTCTTGTACCTTGTATCAGTAACACAATTTTAGGATATATCTTTAAAATGCTTGATGTTGCCATAGTCACAAGATTCACGAATAAGAAATGTTTTTTTGAGGTTTTCAACGTGGTTCTGAAAATCAGAATCGGTCACTTAATTGTGGAATCGGAATCGGAAGAATCAGCCGGAATCGGCTAAATCGGATCGGAAAGTCGGATTGTTTAAGCTTGTTTTGTACTTAAAAAAATAATTTGCTAAATAATTATGTTGACATGAAAGTTACGTACACTAAAATAATTCACTATTATAACAATTCTGCAAATTTTTCAATCTACGGTAATTAACTATTTAAATATTAATAACACTCATAAAATTAAATTCAGATGGATAACAGTCAAATTTGTACCTAATCACTTATAAATTAAAATATATCTAATTTTAAAATAAAATTAGACTATTCCATAAGATAATAAAAAAATAATATTCACAAAAGAGAAATAAAATATATAATTTTTATTATACATTTTTATAACAATCAAACTTCTAGCATTATATTGGGACTTTTGATAAAAAAAATACAACAACAAATTAATAATTGAAAAATGTACAATAAAATTTGGTATTTTGCACATGTATTTAATTGACGAGGAATATTCTAGCATAATATTTAAAGTCAAATGAATTATTCAAAAAGTCAGCCTCTTAAAGAGGTCCACGTGGAACTCTCTTAAGGGTGCTATATGAAGGCGAACACGTATCCTCTGCATTAACTCAAAAGGAAATCTTTTGAGTTAATGCATCTAGGCCGTCTGATATTAAACAGAGCCAATCTGGGTGTCTGATTTTAACGGAGGCACCCTTTAATATTAGTGCGGATCAAATTTTGCACGGATCATAAAGTGAATCGGATGGTCTAGATGCATTAACTCAAAAGTTTTCCTGTTGAGTTATTGCAGAGGATATGAATTCATAAGAAGGCACGGATTGAGGCCTACATGTGTTTCTTGTGCGTAATCTTAGCCGTTGATCTAGCTTGGATGAATGGCCGGTGGCTCTTAGTGAAAAGAAAACGCTCAGAACCTTTACTAGCCTACACGCTGTAGTTTTGAAGTTGAAACTGCTTAATAAATGTCATGATTTTTGGTTCTCTGATCCCGGTCTATGTAAACCTATTAATGCATTGATATCAAGAAACAAGAAGTTTATACACCGTGTCTATTTATAATATTTGTCGATTAATCTTTCTCCTTCAAAGCTCAAACGTTAGTCTTTCATCAGAAAAAACAAAAATGGCGTGAACTTCTTCTCCGAAAAAAAAAGGCCTTGGAACTTTTCGACACGGCTGAACTCAAAACCAAAACTCGGCTGACTCGGCCAAAACTCGGTCTAACTCGGCTTAACTCGGTCTAACTCGGTCTCACTCGGCCTGAAAATCGGCTAACTCGACCGAGTCAAGCACTGTTCAACCGAGTTTTGCTGAAAAACTCGCACGGGCGCGAGACTCGGGTGAAACTTGGATCGGACACGACCGAGTCCGAGTTGACACGGAATCAGCCAAGTTTCCAAACCATGGTTTTCAAACCGAACAACGAATAAAACGCGAAAAACTGAATTTCACGAATTATTCATCAATAAAATATTTTTTATGAATTATTCGTAAATAAAACGCAAAAAAAAAATTATATTTATTTTTTTTTTGGGTTTTCTTTTGCTCCCTTGTGGTACCAAATCATATCCGAATTATTCACGAATCACAAATTTTTGACCCTGCCGAACCGAACCCGAATAATTCATCTGTCATTATTGATGTGGTCAGACGGTTTTTGATGTGTGTACAACTTCAGTAGATCTTACACTTAAACTGTGTTTACATTCAACCCTTTTTGATAAAAAAACTAATTTGAAGTTTTTGATGGGTAAATATCTAAATCAAGAATTTACGATGGGTGTTTGTTGTTTATAAGCTGTACAAATTACTCGTTCAGAAAACCGTACCACCCCACATGCAAAATGGAATTAATATAATACACAACCCAAGAAAAGACTAACACAGTAGCCAGTAGGGTTGTTGGTGCTAAGCTATGTTGCACGGATACGTCTAAATAGGTGATGTATCGGTATCGGACACGTATCGGATATCAATACGTGCCCGATACGGCACCGATACGTATCCGCCTACGTGGCATATCCTTACTCATCCGATACGGTCACCGATACGCTTTGATTCACACGGATACAGCCAGATACGCCCCTGGATACCGCGCGGTCCACCGTGCACCGCGCCAAAATCACATGCACCGCGTGGTCCACCGCGGACCGCTCCAAAATTAACCCTTTTTTTGCTACTGCCGTGACTAGAACTCGGGAAGTTGGGCATACCAACCATAGCCCCTACCACTATACCAATGTAATGTTATTGTTATAATGGAGTACTTATCATATTTAACATATATTCGCTGTAGTATTGTTATGCTCAATTTGATTTATATAAATATAATTAAAATAATAAAAAAGTATTATATATAATAAACGTATTGTATTCTTGATTTTTGAAAATGACCGTATCGCTGTATCCATATCGTATCCGATACGATACCCGTACCCGTATCCGTGCAACATAGGTGCTAAGAGACATAGAAATTACTCGTTCAGAAAACCGTACCACCCCACATGCAAAATGGAATTAATATAATACACAACCCAAGAAAAGACTAACACAGTAGCCAGTAGGATTGTTGGTGCTAAGTGACATAGAAAAAGTTAAACAACAGAGGGGTCTACAGAAAAACCATGATAATTAAATGTATAACACATCAGTAATAAAGAAGTGAATGAGATGTATTCATTTCAATAAAAAACATGTTGGCACCTTTACTAGTGAAAAATTTTAGCTTTTTTTTCTTTCTATATCATTCGAGTACAAATGCAAACTTCTTTTTGGCTTCCTACAAAAAGCTTATGATTCCCCCCTAATAGGTCATGTAAAATGGCTACATCGTTTTTGATGGACAATATCTTCTCCTTCAAGACCATCCTTCTCTCTGTTGCCATTCTTCTTTTCATCAAAACCCTTTTCTCTAATATCAACAGAAATTGCATAATTATTTTAAAAAAAATAATAGCTCTTTTCAAAAAAATAATAGCTGTTTTTAACATATAATCATAAAAAGTATGAACATGTGACAATTTTTATTTACTATTAAGCAAGTTAATTTAACAAAAGTATTATTCTTCCAAACACTTGGTAGGTTTTTATAACTTTATATTTTTTTAAAATTTATTTACAATACCCAAATTTCAAGATGTGTTAAACGAATTTTTTTTTGTTAAAAGGATGTTTCTATGTAATTTTTAAGAACAATATTCTTGTTAAATAACTAATTTAATTATATAAAGATCGTCACTCAATAATTTCTTTCAATATTATATATTAATCACACCCCAGATTTTGACCATCCGGAGCATGATTATAACATCATCATTGCACCTTTCCTTGGTCCGTCAACCTACGTCACCAACAGAAAGGAAAACAAAATACAAAACGGAGTCAGCTACAAAGCTCAATAACCGGTTATTTAACGACGCGCTTCTCTATAATTGGTTTAATTTAACAACCATTCAAACAGGCCGGATTAATCCACACAAATACACATAAAATTATACATGCATATTTAACCGGCAATAGCACGTCGGTCTAGGTTATCCGTAAATCAGGTCACATCATATTCACATAGTTGGAATCCCATCACACAGGCGATTCCTAACTTCCACAACACACAATTCCTTAAAACGCCAATCCAATGAAAAATCCATCCAACATTGGAAGGCCACCAACCCACTGGAAAATCTAACCAACAGTGGGAGGCTACAATCACAAATCAAATTTCCAATCTCAGACCCGCTATCCCGTTAAATATGCCTTCATAATCCAATATGCAATACCAATATTCAAATCAACCATACAAAACGAAAACACAGATTATAGAGAAGTCCGGTTACCTTGAGCGAGATATTTCACAAACTGAAGTTAGACTGTAATCAATTGTACATAATCAACTGCGACGTAGGATCCAAATTCAAATTAGACATACAATGAAGTTCTTCTCGGTCGACTATGCAAGAAAAAGAGGAGAGAGAGGTCTTATTCGGGGTCTTTATCTGGGTGCCGAATGAACTTGATATGAGGAAATTGAATGGGGGCGGTTAAGACAAAATAAGAACTGACAGAGAAATAAAATTAAAGGGTGCGGTTTGATATATTTATAGAGGGTTTAATCAAGGGGTGCGGGAATTTATTTATTTCTCTCCGTAACCGAATCAAATCAGACAAAATAAAGAGAGGCGGTTTTATCATTTATATACAGTTGCTACGAATAGCTGCCTGGAAGGAATGTCATTTTTTTTTATAATTTTTTTAACAGAGATGTACATATAGTATATTTAATATTATAAAATAATTTTAAGCATAAATAATAATAACTCAAAATTTTCGGGATGTTACAATATTAAAGAAACTATCGGATTTTTTGAAATAAGAAGTTAACTCTTTTCATTAAAAACATATCAGTTAAGAAATATTAAAATACTTAACGCAATTGAGAACAAAAATTAAAATAGACAGTAAGATGGAACTAAAATATGTGCTATTATTGTAAATACTTTGTTGACCAACGTCATTTTCTTAATATAATTGGCTATTTACTTTGCTGGAGATCCACAAAATTCAACGAGCAGATTCATGTACGCACATGACTAGAAGTAGACAATTCAAGAAACAACCGGCTCATATTTGGACTGTTTAAGTGATTCCACTTTAATATGATATGAAATACTGTGTGATCATTTTAGAACCTAAATCCTTCTATATGTCCCAAGAAAAATGAATACTATGTCTATGGTATAATCTTGTCCTGGCCACATAATTAGTTAGCACTGGAGACAATGGACTTCTACCTTCTAATAAGTGACAAAAATGTTTTGCTAAGAAGAAAAAAATTAAATAAAATAAAGTCCATTGTCCCTTGATGCAAGTGCTGATCTCTGTGTTGATCAAGGGTGTTGATCAGCACTTGCTCTCTGTGTTGATCAGTTCTTGGGTAAACTATCTCTGTGTTGATCGATCCAAGTGCTGCCCATTACTATCTCTGTCTTGACTTGATTGAAGGTTGATTAATTGGCGTCAGGCAGGCCCTTCAACAAAATGAAAATAATTAAACAAGATTAGAAAACATGATAATTACAATATCATATCATATGCTGTATATATCATAGTTATATTAATCTTCTGAGTAGAACTAGGGTGTTCTTAAGCTGACCAAGTCTCTGTGTGAGCTTAACTCAAAATTTTATCAGATTGGCTTCAAACTAATAAATTTACTTCACGAGTGATGAGTTTACATGTCAAATTTATAAATTTTCAAACTAATTTAATATAAAATTTACATGATGAAAAATGAACACATTAAAATTAACTTATAAACCATCTTTTTCTAACCGCTTGACTTTATACTAAATTAGTTCGAAAATTTATAAATTTGACATGTAAATGGATCACTTGTGAAGTAGATTGGTTTCAATGGTTTGGATGCATCGTTCGAAGCCAATTCAATAGGTTTTTGAATTAAGCTCACAAAGGAGCTTGGTGAGCTTAAGAACACCCTACTTCTACTCTAATCTTCTTACCTAAACGTACAATTCATTAATTGTAATCAATTACAAGTATTTTATTCAGATCAGATATGACTTGATCGACTCCATCTAAAAAAGGTTGATCTGGATTCAAGTCTGTCCCTTCACTTGGCGTAAAGGGAACCGGCACACATTTTCTAACTAATTTAGAAACATTTTGATCTGGGTGTGAAGGCATCTTCCAATTAAGAACGACTAGTATAGTCGCTTGTCTTCATGGTGATGCGTTAAACATGATTGGTGATGTCAAATGGGTGGTCATCATTTCACTTCCGGGACATAATAAAAAATGTGTTAATAATAATAAATATATAACCGATAAATTTAACCAAATGTAGTAAAAAAAGAAGTAACTAATTGCTTAGAATAATAATATCATGCAATATTAATAAATCTAATGTTGAAAATACATTAACTGGAAAACAACCTTCTTAATTGTAAAAGAGTAATAAATGTACATCCAACATAAGAAGTTGGTTCTTTTTCTATCGGTTCTGAAGTACGAACCGATATGAGCCCACCATCAAACTGTTGTATCGGTGACAACAATATTAACAATAGTATAGAGTCAATCTATCCTATCGTTACTATCGGTTCTTGTGGTCACAACCGAAAGAAGAATTTTTAAGCTTATTTACTAGCTTGCCACAACACGTATAGTATATCGGATTCTGATCTAAAATCAGTTTAAGACGTTAGACAATGGGCGTTAGAAGTGTTGAAAATAATCCAAGTCAGCAGCAAAATGAATAAAAGATGCAGTTTTTTAGAAGTTTCGGTTTTTAGAGCAGTTTTATTTTCTGTTTAGAATTAATTAAAAACTGATTGTAAACTTAGGCAGCAAGTTATCTATTTAGACATGTGCAGGAAGTAGTGGGTAGTTTTTAATTAATATGTCATGTAGTGGGTTGGTTATAGGTTGGTTATAGCTGCATTAGTGGAGTTAGTGGGGTGCGAAATTAGGGAGAGGCACCATCTTAAATACAGTGTATTTTCTGTTAATTAATCAATGAAGTTGTGAGAAAATTCTGCTGCTGAATAGTTTCTGTTTTCCTCTCTTTTCCGAAAAACTCCCAACAAAATTGGTATCAGAGCCAAAGGTGAGAGATCAAGGCAGATCCGACCATGGCCGACGCAGGCAACAACACAACCATTAGCATGTCAAATCAGATGGTACCTTTGTTCAAGGGTGAGAGTTACGAATTCTGGAGCATCAAGGTACGAACTATGCTGAAATCTCATGGGTTGTGGGAACTAGCAGACAAGGGAATACCGAATCCTGATCCGACACCAATCGACACAGCCAAGCGAGATGCAAAGGCGCTCTTCTTCATTCAGCAAGCCGTACACGAATCGGTGTTTGCGAAGATTGCAGCAGCAGAAACAGCAAACCAGGCCTGGACAACTCTGAAAACCGCATTTCAGGGAAGTTCCAAGGTGGTAGCCATCAAGTTGCAGGGCTTGAGACGGGAGTTTGAGACATTGAACATGAAACAAGGCGAGTCAGTTCAATCCTTCTTCACGCAAGTTACAACAATAGTCAACCAAATCCGAAGTTGTGGAGAAGATCTGCCAGAAAAGACGGTGGTGATGAAGGTGTTGCGCAGCCTTACAGCAAAGTTTGATCATGTGGTCGCGGCGATCGAAGAATCCAAAGATCTGTCCACTTACACGTTTGATGAGTTGATGGGATCACTGTAGGTCCATGAAGTTCGTCTCAACCGATCAGAAGTGAAGGACGACACCAAAGCTTTCTATACCAAGGGCGATTCCTCAAGAAGCCAACAACAAGGCAGAGGTAGAGGCCAAGGTTACAGCAGAGGTCGAGGTAGTCAAGGCGGCAGAGGCAGAGGCAAGCCGAGTTACAATCAACCACATTCTAATCAACCGAAGAAAGATGTAGAATGCTACTACTGTCACAGGTAAGAGCATATGCAAGCCGATTGCTACAAGAAACATAGAGAAGAAGGTCAAGACGTGGAGTGCTATTACTGCCACAAGCCCGGTCATGTGCAGGCCGACTGCTACAAGAAGAAAAGAGAAGAAGGACAAGCAAGTTTTGTTGTAGAGAAGAGCAATCAGGCACAGTTGTTCATGGCCAAAACCTATGAAGAATCATATGCGAGTCAAATCTGGTTTTTGGACAGCGGGTGCTCAAACCATATGACGGGTTTCAAACATCTATTTGATGAATTAGATGAGTCATACAAGAAGGTAGTAAAGCTTGGTGACGATAAAGAGATTCATGTTGAAGGAAAAGGAAGAGTAGCCGTGAAGACCAGTAGTCACAATACACGGATGCTACATGATGTGGACTATATTCCTCAACTGTCCCAAAACCTACTCAGCATCGGTCAGATGATGGACATCGGATGTACCATCAAGTTTGAAGGTGACAATTGCAGAATTGTAGATGCAGCCACGGATCAGACAATGGCAACAATTAAGAAGACACAAAACAACTTGTTCCCTCTAGAGATAGCCAAGGTGAAAGACAAGGCACTTGCAGCGAAGGAGATTAGTTCCAGCGAGTTATGGCATTTAAGGTATGGTCATCTAAACATGAATGGTTTGAGATTGTTGAATCAAAAGAAAATGGTGAATGGGTTACCCGAAATTGGTGAAATCGGGTTATGTGAAGGATGTGTGTTTGGCAAGCAATCGAAGCTACCATTTCCAAAAGATCAGTCGATGCGTGCAACCAAGGTACTTGAGTTAGTGCATACTGATTTGTGCGGACCCATGGAGGTTGAATCAATGGGAGGAAGCAAGTATTTATGTTGTTTATTGATGATTATAGTAGGATGACCTGAGTTTATTTTCTTAGCTATAAAAGTGAAGCGTTTGGGCTGTTCAAAAGGTTCAAAGCCATGGCAGAGACGCAAACAGGGGCTAGGCTGAAAGCTCTAAGATCAGATCGGGGTGGTGAGTTTCAATCAAAAAAATTTAAGCAGTTTTGTGAGAAAGAAGGGGTGCTACAGCAGCTGACCACTCCATACACACCTGAGCAAAACGGTGTAGCTGAATGCAAGAACCGCACGGTAGTAGAACTAGCAAGAAGTATGCTGAAATCTAAAGGTTTGTCGAATAGTTTTTGGGCTGAAGCAGTAGCAACAGTGGTATATGTTCTAAATCTGTCACCAACCAAGGCAGTGTTGAACAAAACACCGTTTGAAGCGTGGTTTGAAAGGAAGCCCAGTGTGGGGCATTTGCGTGTTTTTGGGTGCATTGCTTACACTCTCATAAGTACACAAAACCGAAAAAAATTGGACTCAAAATCTGAAAAATGTGTGTTCATTGTGTATTGCATACAATCTAAAGGTTATAGGTTGTTTAATCCGGTGACAAAGAAGATTATAGTCGGTAGAAATATCATGTTCGATGAGAATGCTAGTTGGAATTGGTCTATGGAGGAAGACAACACACCAATAGCAGAAATAGAATATAAAGAAGAAGAAGGCAGCAGTGAGCAACCGCAAAGCAGTCCAAGCTCGAGTGGCACATCACATCGGATGGTTGATCCGGATCACAAGGAAAAAAGGTACGATCCTTACAAGAATTGTATGAAGCAACTCAGGTTTTGTATGTAGCAGATCCATTGTCCTATGAAGAAGCCATAGAAAGAAAGGAATGGGTGCAAGCAATGAATGAAGAAATGAGTTCAATCGAGCAAAACCAAACCTGGAAGTTAGTGGAATTACCAAAAGATCGCAATGCAATTGGAGTTGAATGGGTTTACAAGACTAAATTTGGTCCAGATGGCAGTGTATTAAAATACAAAGCAAGATTAGTGGCAAAAGGATATGCGCAAAAGCAAGGCATAGATTATGAAGAGACGTTCTCCCCAGTGGCCAGATTTGAAACGTTCGGTTGTTGATTGCAATGGCTGCCCAATTGAGACAACCTATCTATCAATTTGATGTGAAGTCAGCATTCCTCAATGGTGAACTAAAGGAAGAGGTTTATGTTGAGCAACCGGAAGGGTTTGTGGTGAAGGGCAAAGAACATTGGGTGTACCGTTTGTTCAAAGCATTATACGGCTTGAAGCAGGCTCCTCGTGCATGGTACAGCAAGATTGATGCACATTTTCAGAAATTGGGATTTGAGAGAAGCAAGAATGAGCCTAATCTCTATGTCAAATGCAAAGAAAAAGGAGGTTTAACAGCGGTATGTCTCTATGTTGATGATATGATTTATTTTGGCACAGATGAAGCAATGGTGAAGGAGTTTAAAGAGCAAATGATGCGTGTGTTTGAGATGACCGATCTAGGAGAAATGCATTACTTTCTAGGTCTGGAGGTCGAACAAGAGAAGGGAAGAATCTTCTTGTCCCAACGCAAGTATGCAAGAGACTTTGTAGAAAAGTTCGGATTAAAAGATTGCAATCCCGTACTAATTCCAATGAATACAAATGAGAAGTTGACAGCAATTGATGGAACCGGAGCTGCAGATGCAACTCGGTTTAGGAGTTTGGTGGAAGGTATGTTGTACTTGACGCACACAAGACCAGACATCACACATGCAGTTGGAATGGTTGCGAGATACATGCAGAATCCAACTAAACAACACATGGGAGCAGCAAAGCGAATTCTTAGGTACATTGCAGGTACAACAAGCTATGGTCTGTGGTACAAGGGTGTTGATGAACCGTGTTTGATAGGCTACAGCGATAGTGACTGGGCAGGCAGCATAGATGATTGAAAAAGCACAACAAGTCAGGTGTTCTTCTTTGGCAACAGCGTAATAAGTTGGAATTCGAAGAAACAATCAACAGTTGCACTATCAACCGCAGAAGCTGAGTACAATGCAGTAACATCAGCAGCATGCCAAGGTGTATGGTTAAGGCGCTTATTGGAAGAGTTAGATTGTGAGCAGAAAGGTGCAACAATACTCTATTGTAATAATCAATCGACAATTGCAATTAGTAACAACCCGGTGCATCACAACAGAACAAAGCACATAGACACTCGGCTCAATTTCATACGAGATCTGATTGAGCAAAAGATGATAGAGTTGCAGTATGTGAACACGAACCAGCAAGTTGCAGATGTGCTGACCAAATCACTCCCACGAGAGAAGTTTAACTGGTGTCGAGACATGATGAATGTGCTGGACTTTGGATTAAGGGGGGGTGTTGAAAATAATCCAAGTCAGCAGCAAAATGAATAAAAGATGCAATTTTTTTGAAGTTTCGGTTTTTTGAGCAGTTTTATTTTCTGTTTAGAATTAATTAAAAACTGTTTGTAAACTTAGGCAGCAAGTTATCTATTTAGACATGTGCAGGAAGTAGTGGGTAGTTTTTAATTAATATGTCATGTAGTGGGTTGGTTATAGGTTGGTTATAGCTGCATTAGTGGAGTTAGTGGGGTGCGAAATTAGGGAGAGGCACCATCTTAAATACTGTGTATTTTCTGTTAATTAATCAATGAAGTTGTGAGAAAATTCTGCTGCTGAATAGTTTCTGTTTTTCTCTCTTTTCCGAAAAACTCCCAACAAGAAGATCCCATTTCTGTTGTAGTGCAATGGATCAGGCTATTGTAGTCGAGATGAAATTGTGACATTTACAAATGACTAGTTCTCTCAATTAGATCAAAATACAATGTCTTGCTGCTTACTTTTTGTCCTGTGACATTTATTTGGACGGTGACTAAGCTGTATTACTCTAAACAATAATTTTGATAAATATTAATGACCTATTTTTTTCCTCGAATAAAAGGGGTTTTGCTTTAGTGTAAAAAAAAGTAAAAAATAAAACGAGTCTTCATTCAGAATGCAGTGCGCCCATACCACCATTAATGAGTTGCCTTACTCGCACAAACTCTCTCTTTTCTTCATTCACAACCACTGTATATATATATAATTTATAAGTTGGGATTTTGTGTATATGAAAATCTTGGCAGCAGCTGCCAAGCTCTCTATTTTCTTACTCACACAAACTTAATCATCAAGTACATACATAATTTTTTTGTTTTTATAGTACGGCTTCGGACATTATTTCCGCCAATAAAAGTTTTTTTTTCTTTTTTGTTCTTTTTGTCTGATTGAGATAGGTCCTTGGATCTAATTGTAATAAAACTTCATTCACGTTTCTTGTAGGAATATATGGTCCCAATAAGTATATATAGAAACTGGAAAACAACCTTCTTAATTGTAAAAGAGTAATAATCGTACTAAAATATATCAAAACATTATTTTATATGAACCATACTAAAATCGATATCGTGGGATGCATTGTACAGTTTGGACTTTGGACTTGCGATACTGCTAATTGAAATTAAAAAAAAAAAAAAGATTATGATATATATTACGCACTCAAGAAATTAATCAAGCAGTAACATCATTCCAAATTAGTCAACCACAACCAAATTCTGCCATATATTATTGTCTATCCATTTCAAACACTAGGAAAATGGATCGAAATAAAACAATACAAAAGCAATCAAAACAAAACAAAAGATAAAAACCAACAATGGGAACGAGTAGTAGTAGGATTGATTTATTCCCACGTACTATTGGAAACAAAAGGTCGACACCTGACTGATTGACATAACGAAACAATAGCAGAATGAATTTTGGTGCGGAACAGTCACACCCCGAGAGTCCAAGGTTGTCCGGCATAGTAGAAAGCATGGATACCAAGCTCAATAATATCCCCATTTGAATTGTTTTCCACCGTCTTTTTGAATATGGTGCCTTGTGCCATACGGAACTGTCCGGTCC
The DNA here is from genome assembly GCA_025461045.1 of Carex parvula. Lineage (NCBI taxonomy): Eukaryota > Viridiplantae > Streptophyta > Magnoliopsida > Poales > Cyperaceae > Carex > Carex parvula. The sequence goes on from JAJGRW010000063.1 coordinate 5,575,275, forward strand.
CTCCGACAATGGCCCACTCCCCCTGTTCAACAACAGGCCCCATCACCTGAAGTGACGACCCCTTGAACCTGATTGATATGCCATGCATTATGAATATTTAAGTTAGCAAGTTACATAAACTACTACTACTTGTTTGTCAAATTTCAAATTTGTATGTGTTGTGTTCCTGACAATTAATATCCAGTTGATCAAGTCACCATAAAAGTTGAAAATAGAGAACTAATTTCCTGTAATTAATATTAGCTCTGAGTTTCTAACTTGTGTAGTGTATGTACCTGGCATCCTCGAACACAATGCTGAAATAATTTTCCCACCTCCCGACGCTCATTGCAGCCTGAATATGGAGGCCCTGTGCACGTGCAACGATCGTCTTGTTAGTGCCGTTTCCATCGTACACTGGCCAATCATTAACGAGGGCCATACCAAATGAAGTCGGAAGTTTTGGGTCTACTATTATTGATTGGTTAGGGTTTGATCCCCCGACATACGTGTGGTGCAAGTACAAGTGGAAGTAAAGCTCATTTTTCTGGAGTGTGGAACCAGGAGCGATGTTGAACGCCATGGCTATAGAGGACTGTTGGTTAGAGGAGAGAATATATCAAGTTGAGAGAAATGAGAGAGGGGAAGAGGGGTATTTATAACCATGCATATATGCACTCGCTAGATTTATAAAATTAATTTTCGTGATGTGATATAGCTAGATGATCTTTCACGTCTTCTAATAGTTTATTTAAACCTTTAATTAATCGCAAGTGCTTAGTAAATTAATATTAACCACTTAAAAAATAATTTCTAAAAATTACATCTAGAAATTAAACCTTTGTTTATTTAAACCTTTCCTTAATTAACCGTTAATTACATCTGAAAATTTGGTTATACTTAAACACCCTATTATTACGTATGCATACACGGGATTGGGTTTTGGACAAAGCCTCATCCAAAGCTAAGCTTAAACGTCTGATTTACATTGAGATTCGTGCAAATATATTTAAAACTTGATAGCTCATTGTATGTAAATGTCTGTACGTATTTTGATGCAGATCGGACGGTTTAGGTCCGGCTTTGGATGAGATTTTGTCCAAAGTCCTTCGGACAAAACGCCCACCCTGCATACACACCCTATTAACTTTGATTTAATGAATCTCAAATCAAAATATTTAAAATTACCCACCAAAGGTGAACCTGAGATCATATTAGGCATTTTAATCTTTATATCAAATTAATAAAACAGTTAAGTTAAAAATTGAGTAAAACTACTAGCACCTAAAAAGATAAAAATGCGAAAAATTTAAAGCGCAAAAAATTTAAAGATACATGGTCAATTTACCTCCTACCCCCTGAATAAAATTGAGCATTGTCCCCAATGCTCGAGAGATAAAAATAAAGGAAGCAAAAAGTAAAAAGACCGAGGGAAAGATACAACTCACTGGACCTCAATCCTGAGGTGGTGGAGGTGGTGGTGGGCGCTGGATCTCCTCGTAGAATGATGGATCGAAGAGTCCACAGGGTGGTGGTTGATACTCGAATTCGGAGTCGATAGCGAACTGGTAGTACTGTTGGTTGAGGTAGCGCGATTGCTGGATCTCGCGCCTGCTCTCGTCGATGCTTTTTCGAATTTCCTCTATGCTGTTGCGGACTTCACCGACCTCTTGGTGAAGTGAGGAGATGTTTTGCTCCATTCGATGGGTGGTCTCTTGCGTTGTGGTGAGATCATTAAGATTCAAATTCATCCATTGTACTGTCTGGATGAATTGATCAAATTCGCTTGTAGAGGCATCAGATGGTGCCGCCCCTGAAGACTCGGCTCTAGCGGCCGATGCGCCTGCTTTCCTATGTGCATCAAAAGACGGCTCCCCCTCGTGTCTTTGCTGCCTGTCAGCATTGGCTTGATTTTGCACTTCAGCTTGTTCCTTGATTACCTCAATGTAATCCTGAGGGGGCTCATATGTCGGGCTCGCGGGACGTGCCATCTTCTAGGAGGACCTACTTCGGAGATTAAGGTGTCAGAAGGGGAATTGGAGGCTTCCCCTCGGTGAGTTGTAGAAGTAGGGTCCCGGATAGTGGCCGGTGATAAATTTCATGGCTTGGAGGCACGGGATGTCGATATGCGTGAGTCCGCTTGCCTCCTGGAGTTGGTCAATCTGCAAGGCGAGATGTTCGACCAAGATTGTAGCCACGAACCCGATGGTGATGTTGCCACCATTTTTCTTGGCATGTGCGACCTCATGGATGTGCTTGCAGAGGAGATGACCAAGGTGAGGTCGCACCGGTGTGGGATCGATCAGGCACTTGAGAAGATAGAGCTCGAGCAGAGTCACTTTGGATGAACTCTCGCCTCTTGCGAAAATGGAATTTGCGAGGGCTACTTGCAAGAGACGGATTTGAGGATGGATGATTCTGCTTGCCGGTCGAGTCCTATTCTGGTTATCTTCTGTGATGCTGTACCAGAATTTTTGGCAATCTGGAGAATCAGAGGGGCCATCATTGGGTGAGGTCGAAGATGGCACAGAAATCATCCATTGTGACTGTATAACACTCACCGAGCATTTCGAAAGTGATGGAGTCTTCATTATATTTGAAGGTTACAAGGAACTCCCTCATGAGTACCTTGTAAACCTTAACTCCCTTGATCAGGTTGATGAATCACCAGATGTTGATGCAGTTGGTGAGCAGCTTGAATTGCACAAGGAGGCCCAGTCGCCCAAGCGTGTCTGTGTCGATGGATTTGTGGTAGATGACCTCCTTTGTTTGCATCAATTGGTAAACTTCTTTGCATTTTTTATGATTAAGGATGGGTAGGTACTTCGTTGCATCCTCCATTGACTCATCTGAGTCCTCCTCTAGTCCAAACTCCCGAGGGTTGAATTCCTCTGGGACATACTCCGCATCGGAGACTGATGTGTCTCTGTTTGGGCGCTGAGCGTTGAACTGAGAGGATGATTGGTTGGAGAATTGCGGTTGCGAACCTGAGGACCAGGAGGATCGGTTAGATGAGCTCTGCGGTGAGTTGCTCGGGTCGGCACCTCCGATGGCTTTCTTTGCCCTTCTTGTAACTGCCCCTATAATATTTTTCATTTTTGGGACCATTTGTTTACAATTAAGGTCTCTGTTATGGATAGTATTGGGCAATACGGTCTGATTACGGACTGGTCAGTTTGGTGGATTTAACCAAGTACCGGACTGGTTACGGACCGTATTGGGGTAATACGGACCGTATTAAAGGGATTTTGAAAAACTGTCAAGTATTGGTCTGGTTTTCTGGTAACCGATTACGGACCGTATTGGAGTAATACATACCGTATTGTACTGGTAAAAACTGGTAAAACTGACAGAAACTAATTTTTTATGGTTTCTGTTGATTTTGAGAAATAAAACTTAGTTACGTAAACAATTGTAACAGAAACTAAATTGAAACAAATGCGAAATTGAAATTAAACTTTGAAATAAATAGGGGGTTTTAGAAGAACCGAAATTGTCCGAAGAAAGACCGAAGGGTCGTCGGATACGGACCCGGTACAGTCCATTGGGGCAGAGACGCGGAGAAGGAGGCTGCGGTGGTGGCTCCAAGGAGAGGAGGTGATGATTGCGCGGTGTGTGATCGGCGGCAAGGAAGGGAGGCTCGGTTTTGGCAAGGAATGAAGAGGGAGAAGGAGAGGAGATAGAGGGAAAGAGAATAGAGAGAGATAGAGGAAGAGGAAGGGGTTTAGAAGTTAAAACAAAGGGTTTAACGATTATGAGACGTGATTTGCGCCGGATTTCTAACGTCTCTTCGTTAATGGGTTTGCATCTCCCGGGTTAGCCTTCATTACGGACCGTATTGGGTGATATGGTTCGTATCCAATCTGTTATGCTTAAAACCAATAACCGCCAAGTTTTAACTCTTCTGAATACGGTCCGTATCAGCCAATACGAGCCATATTCACCACTTGTCTCTTCTTACTCTCCTCCTTTTTCCCCCGTATCCACTGACATGATCCGTATTGGTTGATACAAACCGTACCAGAGAGTATTTTCTAGTCTTCCGTGACATCTTTAATCAAGCCCTTCGTTCGATATGCTTACCTAATCATAGGAAAAAGATGGGTATGAGTTGTTTCTTTGTTAAAGTCCTAAATAAACTAAAAATAAATAATTATAAGAAAATATAAAAGTGGCCTTGGGTTGTCTCCCAAGAAGCGCTTATTTAAAGTCGTTAGCTTCACTTTGTGTCGTGTTAGTTTTTCCAGATGTCCTCCTGACAATGCAAGTGGGTTGCTTGTCCGGTGAATTGCCTTCAGTGTCTTTTGTGGTCTTGTTATCACTGCCTTTCTCGAAGAAATCGGTTGGTGTTTGAGGTCCTGGGTCGAGTAAGGCAAGTCGTATTTTTTGGCACAAGCTTGTCTTGTACTTAAAATAATTATTTGCTAAATAATTATGTTGAAATGGAAGTTACACTAAAATAATTCACTATTATAACCATTCTACAAATTTTTCAATCTACGGTAATTAATTATTTAAATATTAATAACACTCATAAAATTAAATTCGGATGGATAACAATCAAATTTGTATCTAATCACTTATAAATTAAAATATATCTAATTTTAAAATAAAATTAGACTATTCCATAAGATAATAAAAAAAATAATATGCACAAAAGAGAAATAAAATATATAATTATTATTCTACATTTTTATAACAATCAACTTCTAGCATTATATTGGGACTTTTGATAAAAAAAATACAACAACAAATTAATAATTGAAAAATGTACAATAAAATTTGGTATTTTCCACATGTATTTAGTTGACGAGGAATATTCTAGCATAATATTTAAAGTCAAATGAATGATTCAAAAAGTCAGCCACTTAAAGAGGTCCACGTGGAACTCTCTTAAGGGGTGCTATATGAAGGCGAAGACGTATACTCTGCATTAACTCAAAAGGGAATCTTTTGAGTTAATGCATCTTAGCCGTCTGATATTAAACGGAGCCAATCCGGGTGTCTGATTTTAACGGAGGCGCCCTTTAATATTATTGCGGATCTAATTTGCACGAATCATAAAGTGAATCGGATGGTCCAGATGCATTAACTCAAAAGATTTCCCTTTGAGTTATTGAAGAGGATACGATTTCATAAGAAGGCACGGATCGAGGCCTAGATGTGTTTCTTGTGCGTAATCTTAGCCGTTGATCTAGCTTGGATGAATGGCCGGTGGCTCTTAGTGAAAAAAAAGTTCAGCACCTTTACTAGCCTACACGCTGTAGTCTTGCAGTTGAAACTGCTTAATAAATGTCATGATTTTTGGTTCTCTGATCCCAGTCTATGTAAACCTATTAATGCATTGATATCTAGAAACAAAAAATTTATACACCGTGTCTATTTATAATATTTGTCGATTAATCTTTCTCCTTCAAAGCTCAAACGTTAGTCTTTCTTTAGAAAAAAATGAAAATGGCGTGAACTTCTTCTCCGAAAAAAAAAAACGGCTTGGAACTTTTCGACACGGCTGAACTCAGACCAAAACTCAGCTGACCCGGCCAAAACTCGGTCTAACTCGGCTTAACTCAGCTTAACTCGGTCTAACTCTGTCTGACTCGACCTGAAAATCGACTAAGTCGACCGAGTCAAGCACTGTTCATTTGTTGAGTTTTGCTAGAAAACTCGCACGAGCGCGAGACTTGGGTGAAACACGGATCGGACACGACCGAGTCCGAGTTGGCTCAGAATCATCCAAGTTTCCAAACTATGGTTTCCAAACCAAACAATGAAATAAAACGCGAAAAACTGAATTTTACGAATTATTCATCAATAAAATATTTTTTATGAGTTATTTGTAAACAAAACGCAAAAAAAAAAAAAAAAAAATTTTTTTTTTTTTGGGTTTTCTTTTGCTCCCTTGTGGTACCAAATCATATCCGAATTATTCAAGAATCACAAATTTTTGATCCTGCCGAACCGAACCCGAATAATTCATCTGTCATTATTGATGTGGTCAGACGGTTTTTGATGTGTGTACAACTTCAGTAGATCTTACACTTAAACTGTGTTTACATTCAACCCTTTTTGATAAAAAAACTAATTTGAAGTTTTTGATGGGTAAATATCTAAATCAAGAAGTTACGATGGGTGTATATATGAATTTGTTGTTTATAAGCTGTACAAATTACTCGTTCAGAAAACCGTACCACCCCACATGCAAAATGGAATTAATATAATACACAACCCAAGAAAAGACTAACACAGTAGCCAGTAGGGTTGTTGGTGCTAAGAGACATAGAAAAGTTAAACAACAGAGGGGTCTACAGAAAAACCATGATAATTAATGTATAACACATCAGTAATAAATAGGGCTGCTAATGAGCCAAGCTCGGCTCAAAACTCAGCTCAGCTCGTCATATAACTAAACAGGCTCAACCGAACCGAACCCGAATAATTCATCTGTCACTATTGATGTGTGTACAACTCAGCTGCTAATTAATGTATAACACAGTAGCCAGTAGGGTTGATCCCGCCGAACCGAACCCGAATAATTCATCTGTCACTATTGATGTGTGTACAACTTCAGTAGATCTTACACTTAAACTGTGTTTACATTCAACCCTTTTTGATAAAAAAACTAATTTGAAGTTTTTGATGGGTAAATATAGAAGTTACGATGGGTGTATATATGAATTTGTTGTTTATAAGCTGTACAAATTACTCGTTCAGAAAACCGTACCACCCCACATGCAAAATGGAATTAATATAATACACAACCCAAGAAAAGACTAACACAGTAGCCAGTAGGGTTGTTGGTGCTAAGAGACATAGAAAAAGTTAAACAACAGAGGGGTCTACAGAAAAACCATGATAATTAATGTATAACACATCAGTAATAAATAGGGCTGCTAATGAGCCAAGTTCGGCTCAAAACTCAGCTCAGCTCGTCATATAACTAAACAGGCTCAACTAAACGGAACCCGAATAATTCATCTGTCACTATTGATGTGTGTACAACTCAGGTGCTAATTTTAATGTATAACACAGTAGCAAGTAGGGTAGATCCCGCCGAACCGAACCCGAATAATTCATCTGTGACTATTGATGTGTGTACAACTTCAGTAGATCTTGCACTTAAACTGTGTTTACATTCAACCCTTTTTTGATAAAAAACTAATTTGAAGTTTTTGATGGGTAAATATCTAAACCAAGAAGTTACGATCGGTGTATATATGAATTAATTTGTTTTTTATAAGCTGTACAAATTACTCGTTCAGAAAACAGTACCACCCCACATGCAAAATAGAATTAATATAATACACAACCCAAGAAAATACTAACACAGTAGCCAGTAAGGTTGTTGGTGCTAAGCGACACAGAAAAAGGTAAACAACAGAGGGGTCTACAGAAAAACCACGATAATTAATGTATAACGCATCAGTAATAAAGAAGTGAATGAGATGTAAATTATATTTCAATGACTATAATGTTTGGAAATTATTTATAAAGTCATTTCGAAACCCAATCTAAATTTTAAAAACAAGGGATAAAAAACATCGTCAAATATATATGGTTCGTATTACAAGGCAAATGAAGTTTAATGTGAATTCGTTGTAATAGGAATATAAACAAAATTCTGCTATCAGCTGAGGTCCAATAAAGAGATCGTGTCATATATATATCAACTACACACATAGTTGGTAATAAGGAGAAATCAAGTTGATGCTTGCACGTTGACCAGAAAATGGAAATGACCAACAATTTATTGTGTGTCAAGGGAAGCTGGGGCATATGCTTTGTAAATCGGGCAAATCCAAAATAGTAGGGGAGAGTAAAGGGGAGGTTGAGAAACATAATTGCAAATAGTTTACTGCGTTTTCTCATTTAAAAATGTTGTCATTAGGGATAATATTCTGCCCCGTCAGATAGAACGCGACTTAATGGAATCTATCTAATAAAATAAATGGGAATAATAGTCTGCCCCGTCACTGAGCGTGACTTGGCACGTGCACAAATGTTCCTATGTGCAATTAATAATTTAGAAATATTTGTACGGATGGAAGTACTAACAGATGGAAGTATTCAAAGATTAATCCACTGTTCTTCTTTAAAAAAACAATAGCTGTTTTTAACATATAATAATAAAAAGTATGAACATGTGACTTTTTTTTTATTATTAAGCAAGTTAATTTAACAAAATTATTATTCTTCTAAACACTTGGTAGGTTTTTATAACTCTCTATTTTTTTAAAATTTATTTACACAACGCAAATTTCAAGATGCGCAGGTAACTCACAGTGATAACTCATGGTATATATATAAACGGGTCAGAGGAATGCAAAAGGGGACGGGACTTGAAAGTCAACATTTATTTTTAATTTAGGATTCAACTTTTGGCAAAAAATCATGAGGAGATAAACTATTTCATGAATGTACAGCTATGTTCTATGCGGATGACAATCTGATCAACTCGATGAACCACTATATATATACAGTGTAATGGAAAATGATTACTAACTACTAAGCCAAAATCCTAATAATTTGCTAAAATGATCTAAACTTCAGTTTAACCTTGCGAGTTTTCATCCAAAGACATGTTAAATAAACCTAAGTTTAGTTTGAACTTCTATGATAGGTAACGTTGTGTTTGGATTTGGCCTGTCAACTTGACAAAACAGGAATGCACCAGTAACAAAAAAAAGGAGGTTTAAATGCAATTTGCAAAACTAGGAAAAAAATTAGAAGAGTAGAAAATTTTAAAATAGCAATGAAAATCATAGGAGCAAGCACAAGTGCTGTGTTGAATCTACTAGAGCTCAAATGGACAAAATGGAAACTAATCTTGACTTAATAAGTGACAAAGTAACATAAAGTGTCTTAATACTACATGAATCAAATATAGTCAGATAGTGAAAAATTAAGCTTGGCAGGGGAACTCTCTGATGCTAGTTGTGTCACTTGGTTAGGTATTATTGTTGTTTTGTAGATTTCTTTGTTTTCTTATCAGATAGGAACTTGTACCAGTAATAGGTATGTTAGGTACTTGTTTATTGTTGTTTATTGTTGTTTTGTACTTTAGTAAATTAGGATATTTAAATTGCTTGTGAATTGTATATTTGAATTGTATATTGGAACTGGTACAGAGTTTTGTGAATTTGAATTGTATATTTGAATATTTGAATATTGGAACTGGTACAGAGTTTTGTGAATTTGAACTGGTAGAATTGTTTAATTGAATTGTATATTGGAACTGGTACAAAGTTTTGTGAATTGCTTGTGAATTGTATATTTGAATTGCTTGTGAATTGTTTGTGAATTGTATATTTGAATTCTGCTCAAATTGCTTGGTGATTGGTACGTTTCGTACCAATTGGGGAAAAGAAAAATAACAAAAAAAATGTCAAAAAAAAATCACCCTTCTGCGACCGATTCTGGGCCCATCAGCGACCGGCCAATCGGTCTCTGATGGTCTTCCGTCACGTCAGCATATAGCATCAGCGACAGATTTCATCGGTCGCTATAGGGTCATCTGTGACCGGCGCCTTACCCTTCAGCGACCGGTGACGTCAGCAGGGTGGTCATCAGCGACCGGACCTTCTGCGACTGATTTTGGCCATCTGCGACCGGCACTATCCTTCTGCGACCGGTGTCATACCCTTCTGTTACTGATTTGGCCGGTTGCAGAAGGGTCCCAGTGTTGTAGTGTGTTAAACGATTGTTTTTTTGTTAAAAGGATGTTTCTATGTAATTTTTAAGAACAATATTCTTGTTAAAAGTAACTAATTTAATTATATAAAGATCGACACTGAATAATTTCTTTCAATATTATATATTAAAGAAACTATCGGGTTTTTTGAAATAAGAAGTTAACTCTTTTCATTAAAAACATATGAGTTAAAAAATATTAAAATACTTACCGCAATTGAGAACAAAAATTAAAATAGACAGTAAGATGGAACTAAAATATGTGCTATCATTGTAAATACTTTGTTGACCAACGTCATTTTCTTAATATAATTGGCTATTTACTTTGCTGGAGATCCACAAAATTCAACGAGCAGATTCATGTACGCACATGACTAGAAGTAGACAATTCAAGAAACAACCGGCTCATATTTGGACTGTTTAAGTGATTCCACTTTAATATGATATGAAATACTGTGTGATCATTTTAGAACCTAAATCCTTCTATATGTCCCAAGAAAAATGAATACTATGGTATAATCTTGTCCTGGCCACATAATCAGTTAGCACTGGAGACAATGGACTTCTACCTTCTAATAAGTGACAAAAATGTTTTGCTAAGAAGAAAAAAATTAAATAAAATAAAGTCCATTGTCCCTTGATGCAAGTGCTGATCTCTGTGTTGATCAAGGGTGTTGATCAGCACTTGCTCTCTGTGTTGATCAGTTCTTGGGTAAACTATCTCTGTGTTGATCGATCCAAGTGCTGCCCATTACTATCTCTGTCTTGACTTGATTGAAGGTTGATTAATTGGCGTCAGGCTGGCCCTTCAACAAAATGAAAATAATTAAACAAGATTAGAAAACATGATAATTACAATATCATATCATATGATGTATATATAATAGTTATATTAATCTTCTGAGTAGAACTAGGGTGTTCTTATGCTGACCAAGTCTCTGTGTGAGCTTAACTCAAAATTTTATCAGATTGGCTTCAAACTAATAAATTTACTTCACGAGTGATGAGTTTACATGTCAAATTTATAAATTTTCAAACTAATTTAATATAAAATTTACATGATGAAAAATGAACACATTAAAATTAACTTATAAACCATCTTTTTCTAACCGCTTGACTTTATACTAAGTTAGTTCGAAAATTTATAAATTTGACATTTAAATGGATCACTCGTGAAGTAGATCGGTTTCAATGGTTTGGATGCATAGTTTGAAGCCAATTCAATAGGTTTTTGAATTAAGCTCACAAAGGGGCTTGGTGAGCTTAAGAACACACTACTTGTACTCTAATCTTCTTACCTAAACGTACAATTCATTAATTGTAATCAATTACAAGTATTTTATTCAGATCAGATATGACTTGATCGACTCCATCTAAAAAAAGTAGATCTGGATTCAAGTCTGTCCCTTCACTTGGCGTAAAGGGAACCTGCACACATTTTCTAACTAATTTAGAAACATTTTGATCTGGGTGTGAAGGCATCTTCCAATTAAGAACGACTAGTATAGTCGCTTGTCTTCATGGTGATGCGTTAAACATGATTGGTGATGTCAAATGGGTGGTCATCATTTCACTTCCGGGCCATAATAAAAAATGTGTTAATAATAATAAATATATAACCGATAAATTTAACCAAATGTACTAAAAAGAAGTAACTAATTGCTTAGAATAATAATATCATGCAATATTAATAAATTTAATGTTGAAAATACATTAACTGGAAAACAACCTTCTTAATTGTAAAAGAGTAATAAATGTACATCCAACATAAGAAGTTGGTTCTTTTCCTATCGGTTCTGAAGTACGAACCGATATGAGCCCACCATCAAACTGTTGTATCGGTGACAACAATATTAACAATAGTAGAGTCAATCTATCCTATCGTTACTATCGGCTCTTGTGGTCACAACCGAAAGAAGAATTTTTAAGCTTATTTACTAGCTTGCCACAACACGTATAGTATATCGGATTCTGATCTAAAATCAGTTTAAGACGTTAGACAATGGGCGTTAGAAGATCCCATTTCTGTTGTAGTGCAATGGATCAGGCTATTGTAGTCGAGATGAAATTGTGACTTTTACAAATGACTAGTTCTCTCAATTAGATCAAAATACAATGTCTTGCTGCTTACTTTTTGTCCTGTGACATTTATTTGGACGGTGACTAAGCTGTATTACTCTAAACAATAATTTTGATAAATATTAATGACCTATTTTTTTCCTCGAATAAAAGGGGTTTTGCTTTAGTGTAAAAAAAAGTAAAAAAAAAAACGAGTCTTCATTCAGAATGCAGTGCGCCCATACCACCATTAATGAGTTGCCTTACTCGCACAAACTCTCTCTTTTCTTCATTCACAACCACTGTATATATATATAATTTATAAGTTGGGATTTTGTGTATATGAAAATCTTGGCAGCAGCTGCCAAGCTCTCTATTTTCTTACTCACACAAACTTAATCATCAAGTACATACATAATTTTTTTGTTTTTATAGTACGGCTTCGGACATTATTTCCGCCAATAAAAGTTTTTTTTTCTTTTTTGTTCTTTTTGTCTGATTGAGATAGGTCCTTGGATCTAATTGTAATAAAACTTCATTCACGTTTCTTGTAGGAATATATGGTCCCAATAAGTATATATAGAAACTGGAAAACAACCTTCTTAATTGTAAAAGAGTAATAATCGTACTAAAATATATCAAAACATTATTTTATATGAACCATACTAAAATCGATATCGTGGGATGCATTGTACAGTTTGGACTTTGGACTTGCGATACTGCTAATTGAAATTAAAAAAAAAAAAAAGATTATGATATATATTACGCACTCAAGAAATTAATCAAGCAGTAACATCATTCCAAATTAGTCAACCACAACCAAATTCTGCCATATATTATTGTCTATCCATTTCAAACACTAGGAAAATGGATCGAAATAAAACAACACAAAACCAATCAAAACAAAACAAAAGATAAAAACCAACAATGGGAACATGTAGTAGTAGGATTGATTTATTCCCACGTACTATTGGAAACAAAAGGTCGACACCTGACTGATTGACATAACGAAACAATAGCAGAATGAATTTTGGTGCGGAACGGTCACACCCCGAGAGTCCAAGGTTGTCCGGCGTAGTAGAAAGCATGGATATCAAGCTCAATAATATTCCTAGTCCCAATACTTTCCACCGTCTTTTTTAATATGATGCCTTGTGCCATACGGAACTGTCCAGTCCCTCCGACAATGGCCCACTCCCCGTGTTCAACAACAGGCCCCATCACCTGAAGTGACGACCCCTTGAACCTGATTGATATGCCATGCATTATGAATATTTAAGTTAGCAAGTTACATAAACTACTTCTACTTGTTTGTCAAATTTCAAATTTGTATGTGTTGTGTTCCTGACAATTAATATCCAGTTGATCAAGTCACCATAAAAGTTGAAAATAGAAAACTAATTTCCTGTAATTAATTTTAGCTCTGAGTTTCTAACTTGTGTAGTGTACGTACCTCGCATCCTCGAACACAATGCTCAAATAATTTTCCCACCTCCCGGGGCTCATTCCAGCCTGAATATGGATGCCCTGTGCACGTGCAATGATCTTCTTGTCAGTACCGTTTCCATCGTACACGAGCCAATCATTAGCGACGGTCCTACCAAATGAAGACGGAAGTTGTGGGTCTACTACCATTGATTGGGTAGGGTTTGATCCCCCATGCGTGTGGTGCAAGTACAAGTGGAAGTAAAGCTCATTTTTCTGGAGTGTGGAACCAGGAGCGATGTTGAACGCCATGGCTATAGAGGACTGTTGGTAAGAGGAGAGAATATATCAAGTTGAGAGAAATGAGAGAGGGGATGAGGGGTATTTATAACCATGCATACATGCACTTGCTAGATTTATAAAATTAATTTTCGTGATGTGATATAGCTAGATGATCTTTCACGTCTTCTAATAGTTTATTTTAACCTTTACTTAATTAATCACAAGTGCTTAGAAAATAATTTTAACCACTTAAAAATAATTTCTAAAAATTACATCTAAAAATTAGACCTCTGTTTATTTAATCCTTTACTTAATTAACCGTTAATTACATCTGAAAATTTGATTATACTTAAACACCCTATTATTACGTATGCATACATGGGATTGGGTTTTGGTCAAAGCCTCATCCAAAGCTAAGCTTAAACGTCTGATTTACATTGAGATTCATGCAAAAATTGTGTAAGATAAAATATTTCAACTATCAAATCCACTGCAATAACATTATGCAAAAATACGAAAATAAAAAAGAAGCTCGATAAAATTAACTTTAAATTGATAAATTAAGATTAATGGTTATTGTTGTCCCACCGTTAACGAAGAGACGTTTAAAATACCGCGTGAATCACGTCTCATAACCGTTAAACCCTTCGGTTTTAACTCCTAAACCTCCGAAGCTCTCTCCCTCTCTCTCTATCTCTCCTCTTTCTCCCTCTTCCTTCCTTGCCAAAACCGAGCACCACCCTCCTTGCCGCCGGTCACCATCTCCAACACCGCACTCATCACCTCTTCTTCTTGGAGTCGACGCTGCTGCCTTCCTCTCAGTGCCACTGCCCCTAATACGGTCCGTATCGGGTCCGTATCCGGCGATCCCCTTGAGCCTTCCTTCACACAATCTCGGTTTTTCTAAACCCCTTTCTTATTTCAATCCTTAATTTTAGTTTTGCATTTGTTTCGATTTAGTCTTTGTTGCATTAATTTAGATAATTTTGTTTTATTACTCAAAAACAACAAAAATCATAAAAATTAGTTTGTTTCTGTCAGTTTACCAGTTTTTACCAGTTCAATACGGTCCGTAACCAGTTACCAGAAAACCAGTCTAGTACTTTACCAGTTTTCAGAATACGGTCCGTATTAACCGATACGGACCGTAACCAGTCCGGTACTTAGACAGTTTTCTCAAACCAACCAGTCCATCACCAGACCGTATTGCCCAATACGGTCCGTAACTGAGACCTGATTTTTTAGCAAATGGCCCCGAAACTGAAGAACATTGTAGGGGCAGTTACAAGACCAAGAAAGTCCTCGGAGGCGCCGGCCTGAGCGACTCACCATAGAGCTCATCCAGCCGATCCTCCCGGTCCTCGAGTTTGCTACCTCAATTCTCCAACCAATAATCCTCTCAGTCCGACACCAGAGACTCGAACAATGACACATCAGTCTCGTCCCTTCCTCCAGGATACGCAGACTATGTCCCAAAATAGTTCAATCCCCGAGATTTTGAACAAGAGGACGAAGATGAGCCATTGGAGGAAGCAACCAAGTAATAACCCATCTTCTATCACCCAAAACACACCAACAATTACAACAAGCTGAAGAAGAAGGAAATCATCAACCATAAGGCCATCGACATAGACACGCTCGAGCAACTGGGCCTCCTCTTGCAATTCCAACAACTCACAAACCACATCCGCATCTGGCAATTTCTCAAATCTGATCAACGGAGTAAAGGTTTACAAGGTACTCATGAGGGAGTTCCTTGCATCCTTCGACTATAGAGAAGACTCCATCACCTTTCAGATGTTCGGTGCCTATCATAAAGTGACGATGGATGATTTCTACGCCATCTTTGACCTCACTAACGAAGGCCTCTCCAATTCTCCTGATTGCCGAGAGTTCTGGCTCAACATCCAAAGTGACTCTCCCCGAGCTCTATCTCCTCAAGTGCCTGATCGAGCCCACACCGGTGCGACCCCACCTCTGTCATCTCTTCTGCAGGCACATCTATGAGGTCGCACATGCCAAGAAAAGAGGTGGCAACATCTCCATTGGGTTCGTGGCTACGATTTTAGCCAAACATCTCGCCTTGAAAATTGACCATCTCCAGGAGGCAAGCAGGCTCACACGCATTGACATCCCGTGCCTCCAAGCCATGAAATTTGTCATCGGCCACTATCCGGGACCCTACTTCTACAATTCACCGAAGGGCAGCCTCCAATTTCCCTTCCGACATCTCAATCTCCGAAGTAGATCCTCCTGGGAAATGGCAAGTCCCACGAGCCCGACTTATGAGCCTCCTCAGGATTACATTGATGTAATCGAAGGACAAGCCGCAATGCAAAATCGGGCAAATATCGACAGGCAGCAAAGGCACGGAGAGGAGCCGTCTTTCGATGCATATAGGGAGGCAGGCACATCGGCCGCTAGAGCCGAGTCTTCAGGGGCGGCACCATCTGATGCCCCTACAGGCGAGTATGATAAGTTCATCCAAATGGCAAATTGGATGAGTTCGAACCTCAAAGATCTCACCATAACAACAAGCGAGACCACCCAGCGGATGGAGCAGAACATCTCCTTACTCCACCAAGAGGTCGGTGAAGTCCGCAACAGCATGGAGGAAATCCGGAGGAGTGTTGACGAGAGCAAGCGCGAGATCCAGCAATCGCGCTACCTCAACCAACAGTACTATCAGTTCGCTCTCGACTCCGGATTCGAGTACCAGCCACCACCCTTCAGACTCTTCGACCCATCATTCTACGAGGAGATCCAGCGTCCACCACCACCTCCACCATCTCAGGATTGAGGTGCAGTGAGTTGTATCTTTCCCTCGGTCTTTTTACTTTATTACTTCCTTTATTTTTATCTCTCGAGCATTGGGGACAATGCTCAATTTTATTTGGGGGGTAGGAGGTAAATTGACCATGTATCTTTAAATTTTTTGCATTTTTATCTTTTTAGGTGCTAGTAGTTTTACTCAATTTTTGACTAGGGTTGGAGGCTTTACCCAAATCCATAGGATGATTAAATTGAGCTTTTTAGCTAGCTTATATTTTTAATTTTCATAGGAGTAGGTCAATCCAATAAGGAATTGTTTGAATTGAGTTAGGCTAGGGTTTAGACAATTGACCATGATACCAAAAATTCAGAATTTATAAAATAATTAGTGACCTCAAAGTGAACAATTAATTGCTTACCATGAATGTTGACCAAAAACCGCAGACCTTAGAATTATCATTGTTGAGTAATTTATTTTTGCAAAGTCTCTTAAGTTTCATAGTGTTTTAGAATACCTATTTATTATAGATAGACCCCTAGCGAAGCTATGCAATAATTTCTTGTATGAATGAATATTGGAATTGTGTATAATCATGGTACTTGTGACACCAAAATATTTAGTTTTCAGAAAAATAGAAAAAAAAAATCAAAAAATCAAAAATGAGAAAAATCCAAAAAAAAAGAAAAAAGAAAAAAAAAGAAAAAAATAGAATAAAAGATGGAGGATAAAAAAAGAGTACGGGTACCTACACAAGACTGGTTACCAACAGGCTCGACAAAACCTCCCAAGTTTTAATTTTGTGCATATTTAATTTTTTGAAAAAGTCACAAGTACCAACACACTTAGTTGTCTACTTTGCTCCAATAAATTGGGAAGAAAAATCAAAACTTATATCATTAGAATTCCTATTGATTGGAAGGGATCCATTTATAATCGAAGGAGAAATTAATACTCTCAAGTTTAAGGATATTTGTGAAGTTAATTGATCAATAATAATTTCTCTAAGGAATGCACAATGAGGTTAATAATAGAGTGAATAAATTGTTCAAGGAAGAGGTCATGAATATTTTAGAGTTCTAAATTTTTATTGTCATGTCAATTGTACCAAGCACGAGTTCTAAATTAATTTTAAGTAAGTCCTTGAGATTGTATGGTTTAACTTAGACCGAACCTTTGACCAGCTGGGATGTCGTTGCTTGAGGACAAGCAACAATTCAAGTTAGGAGGCGTGATCAGAGTCAAAAAATGATGAATTACGTAGGATTTTGGCTTTGGTTTTGCATATTTTCTCACACTTATGTTTAATTTATTAGAGAAAAAAGCTATTGTCACCCTTCTTTATGTTTTATTACAGAAACAAGTTTTCGGACTATTTTACATCAAATGGAGCAAGAATCGGGTCAATCGG
This sequence comes from Carex parvula, assembly GCA_025461045.1. Lineage (NCBI taxonomy): Eukaryota > Viridiplantae > Streptophyta > Magnoliopsida > Poales > Cyperaceae > Carex > Carex parvula. The sequence goes on from JAJGRW010000063.1 coordinate 5,592,887, forward strand.
ATCGGCGACGGTCATCGACTAAGTCTCTGTTACGGTCCGTATTGCCTAATACGGACCAGGAGATAGCGTGATACGCATTAAATCCTTCAGCAACAAGGTCTCAATACGGACCGTATCACCTGGTATGGACCGTAACCAAGGCGCCTCTTGGGGAAATAACAGCCGACAGCTGTATCCAGATCAGTTTCTTAGCCTCTACTCAACTCCAGACGTCCCTCAACTCCTATATAAGGCCCCTGGGCAGAAGAAGAAGTTATCTTGGTAATTAGGGTTAGATTTGATTATTAAAGTGAGAAGAGAGGAGTGATTGTAACAATGCCGTTCCGCGGCTAAGTTCCTTTTCTTAGGGCTAGGCAGTAAACCTTGTTACTCTTGATGTTTTGATATATATATTCTCGGTTGATTATGATTTCTTGTAGTTTAATCGAAATACTTTTGTGATTTATTATCTCTTCATCTAACTTCGATGATCTAGTTTAATCCGCTAGGGTAGTGATAGTACTTTAATGGTAAGAGAAACTATGTTGCACGAATTAGCCTCGCTGAGATCTATTAGATTTATGTGAAGAAAACCTTAGCGGGGAAACCATAAACCAGAACAACAAAACGCAAACTAAGTTCCATCAATTGCGTAAGGTAAATCGCAGTGATCTCTGTAGTAACTTGTGTATTTAAGAGATCAGTCATTTGCGTAAGATAACTCGCAGTGTTCTATGTATAATCTCAATGAAAGATCTGTCATTCTTAAGTAACATAACTCGCACTGACCTATGTGGTGTCTTTCATAAAACAACAACAGAAAATCAGACCCGATAGGAATATATTGTTAAAGCGGATTGAGTAGCAATATTATGCCGAAACCCTATGAATTCTCATCTCTATTATTATTTTAATTACTTTTAATTGCTTCCTAATTTACATTGATCACAACAACAACTCTCAATTTTCAGATTTCGTTTAGCCTTTCGAAAGATTGTGATTCGATCGTTCAAGACTCTGAACCAATATTCCCTGTGGATCGACCTCGAATATACTACTCAATAGGATTGTGCGCTTGCAGTCCAAACCGATAGCATTTCCGAGTTTATAATATGAAAAGAAACATCGCTCTCTTTTGAGTGATCAGATACGAGGTCCCCCACTACTTCATTAGAGGGTGGTTGACGCAGGGATGACGTGGGGAAATGTATGATCATAACAAGTTACGCATCAAAGTAGTAATATCTTATTTTCAAGTGTTAATATATTATCTTCCAAATATTTGTACCTATGAAGGTTGATGCAGGGACGAGTACGGGGACTACGAATGTGGGGACCATATAATTAGTGGAAACCATAGTACATAATTCCTCTAATGTTGTTGCGGAGATTTTGAAAGTACCGGAGATCGGAGACTAATAATTATTCTTTTTGTTTGGTACATTAAAAGATATCATGCACTCACATCGAAATCAGTATTTACTTAATTAGATACATTTAATGAGAAAGTAACATGCATCACCTCAGAAATTTGTCTCTATATTGTATTGGAGCGTGAACCGCCGGGTATCATGCTTTCATCTCGACATCTATTAATTACTTATTCTACTTTCGAGGTGGACATGCATCACTTGAGAAAGTAACATGGGGCTGCACTTCTGTCGACATATAACGGTAAATTATAATCTTAAATATAATTTATAGATGAATGTGTTTAGATACGATAAAATTTTGTAAATTATGTAATTTTATACATTTACATTTGTTTGCTACCCGAATGTCCAACAAATTTGTACTCATTTTCCATGAGATATCATTTTCTAAATTTTATCTATTAATTTTACTATGGCCTTAACAATTCATTCTCCTAATCAACCAATATACAAAAAAACAAAAAACCTCAAAAATTCTAATTTCTACCACGATTCAGCTGTGCTCCTTCTCTTCTCTTGTCAAATTTCGCCCACCAAACGGTCATATATATGTACATATTCTGCCCTTCCATAAAGCTATAATTTATCCTAAATGTTTCCAAAAAGTTTGCCTAACCAGTTAGAAAAATTCTGGTCGTTTGCTGTTCAAAATATGCATCTTCCTGGTTCATAACAAATTTTATCAACAAACACGAACACAACAAAGATAACATGTGAATTTATCTATTCAATTCAAAATTAATCACATCAAATTCACTGTGCTCTTTAAAAAAAAATTTCGACGTTGAGCTAAATTCAAATTAGATGGCAAAGCTATGGCTTCATTTTGTAAGTATGGTAGTAATGAAATAATAATATAAAGATGATATATCAGAAAGTATCTTCCATGTCAAATGAATGTATAGTTTTCCATGTCAATTACCCCTTTCACAATTAAGATGCTACTTAATCTCGAAAATGGGTGAAAATTAATTATATTCCCATCCAACAACTCTGTTCAACAATTTATTTCTCTTAAAAAAAGTTAATAGTTTTCTATTGATTGTCGTTTAGTGCACATGAGCAGCTGGGTACAGATATGCGATCTGAACTCGGCTAAATCAATCAAATTAAACAAATGAAGGAAGTAGACCTCGAGATCTACCATTCAGTTTGACTAATGAATATAAATGGCGATATGCGATCTAGTTTCGAGGTGTATCATGCATTCATCTCGAAATGGGTATTACATATTCTACTTTCGAGGTGAACATGCATCGCTTGAGAATCCAGCTGCACCACTCACTTCTATTGAGATCTAATGATAAATTATATATGATTTTAAATATAATTTATACGTCAATTATGTGTTTAGCTAGGACTAAATTTTAAAATTCAATAAAGCTAACCGATTTAAATTCCA
>JAJGRW010000063.1:5598701-5646466 GCA_025461045.1 Carex parvula
CGATCAGGTATGCCCGACCCCTGGCCACCTTCAGCGACCTCTCCTCTCTCTCTCTCCGCCCGACACTGCCACCTGACTGCGTTTTCGTACTGCCGCCCGCCAGCTCGACCGCGTTTTCTTACTGCCGCCCACCCGCCCCCCCCCCCCCCCCCCCCCCCCCCAAATCTGGTACGTACTTCTCCTTTTCCTATTAAGTGATTTTGGAATAAAGTCAATATTAACGAAATCAATTAGGCTTAGCTTATTCTTTTATTGAAATTGGTTTCCAATGTAATTTGGTTTCTTTGGATCAGATATTGGTTTCCTTTGTCGTCGTTTCGTCGCGAATTTCAGTAGCTGGGTTGTACCAAATGTTGGGTTTATATGAACAGGCGAATTTCAGTAGCTGGGTCTGTACCAAATCTAGCAAGTATATCTCGCTAGAAGAATACTGAACAGGCAAGTGAGGAAAAAAGTAGACAGGGACTCGGTATTCCATTTTTTTTTTTTTTAATTTAATGGAGGAGATGATCTAGTCTAAATGGGTATCTCTCTGATATGGTATTAAGAGTAATTTGGTTGATTGATTTGGTATTAAGAGTATTAAGAGTATAAGAATCATTGCTTTAGAGAGAGATTTCGGCTTCTATTCACAACCTTGATTTGGCATGCTATGTTTGTTCATTTTATCAACATTTGATTGCATCATTAAGCTCTTTTGACTCGATTTTAACATTCATACGAATTAGGTTAATTAGTCTTGATTATTGCAGGTATGCCAAGCAGAAAGGGTAAGGAGAAGGAGGCATCCTCCAGTAGATCCAGGCACCCTCCGCGCGGCCGAAATGCATATATTCAGCCGCCGCAAAGGTCGGAGGACAGACCGGTGATTTGTCAGGTCGCTTATAGGTACATTCTTTTTTTGTACATTTCTGAGTTTGTAGCATTATCCATTTGTAGTTGTTTCAAAACTAATTTTATTTGCAGAGTTTTTGCTGGAGATGTGGTGGATGTGACAAAAAATATCAACAAAATAATCTCTCAATGTGCATGTTTTCACTATCCTCCGGAAACTAAATTGCCCGCTATTCCCGTGTGCACGAAATTTGATGACTATCCAACTGATGTACAAAATAGGGTCAAGGCCGAGTTTTTGGTGAGTAAAATATCCTTTTTAAAATTGGCAACATACTGTTTCTCTTTTTAAGCTAACCAACGACTTTTTAATTATGCATGCAGATGCACTTTCAGTTTCACTCAGGTGAAGACGAGGATTCGGCATGGAAGACCATCGCGAGCATAGCTAACAGAGCTCTCCAAAACCTGCTTCACAAGTGCAGAGACGAAGCAAAAGCTAGGTATGGAGATAGCATCCTGGAGTGGAAGGACCGAGGGGTGCCAAGCACGTATGATTGGATACAAGCGGGTACCTGGCCCAAATTGTGCGACTATTGGTGCACCAAAGATTTTGCTAGGCGGAGCGAGCAAAATCATCAAAATAGGGCCTCATCTGGAGAGGGTTCTTTTGCAACCATGGGCTCAGTGAACATGCTGGTTCACAAACAAAGATTCGTAAGATGTTTTATTTTATCAAAACAATTAATTCCAATTTCAATTTATTCGAACTAATTTTGATAATTTTATTTGTGTTGAAATGTTTATTCATAATAGGAGAAAGAAAACCAGCTCGAGCCTAGGTGGTCTGACGAGCTGTTCACGCCGACGCATACCAGCAAGAAAACGGGCAATTCATATCCGCGAGGGCGAAAAAAGCACAAGTAATAGAACATAACAATCTTATATTAATATTCATTCTTTGTTGTACTTACTTTATTTTTGTTTTATTTTATATATTTTGCAGGAAGACTACGATCGGGATATGAGCGCAAAATATGGGCCTGATCGAGCCATTGGCCCGCTTTTGATGCATACGTCTGGTACGCCAACACAGACAATAATGCTCACGGCGATAACTATGGTCTAGGTGCTCTAGGTAAAATACACATACTTAAAATTGTAAATTTGTATTTAAATTATATAACGTAATAATTAATGATCTTCGATTTAATATTTCAGGTAAGACGAGATCGATGTATCGCCCAGGTGGATCGCAGACGTCTTCTTCACAATCACAATCGCAAGCGCAATCATATTCTTCGGCACCGCCTCCTCTCAGGCAAGAAGACATAAATGCGATTTCAAGTCAAGTGTTGGGCGTGCTTCAATCACAGCTCAACCAATTCATGGAGGAGGTGAGGTGCAGCGTGGGACGTTTTTCGCCTCATCAGGTACGAAATTCAATTTTGGAGTATGTTTCAATCCAATAAGAACACCAAGTATGATAAACCAATTGACGGAACAGTGAACTCTTAAAAATTGTAAACCCTAAACAGTAAACTCTAAAAACTTTAGTTATATTCTCACAGGGAGGTTCTAGCTCACACCGTCCCGATGCGCAAGATGACAGCGGTGATGATTTAAGAGATGACTAGTTTTAGGATGTTTTGATCTGTATGTCGTACTTTAGATATTTTATTTTTATATCGTACTTTGATATTGGATGTTTATGTAGTATTTTACATATTTCTTGTTTATGTTGGATATTGGATATTTGATGTTGGATATTTGCTTGGATATTGATATTGGATGTCGTATCAGTATTTTATATTGTTCATTTGTTTGTATGTGAATTGTTTGTGAATTATATATTTGTCGATCGAAAACGACAACGGTGAATTGTATATTTGCTTGTGAATTATGTTTTCATTGCTTGGTATGTTTCGTACCAATTGGGAAAAAGAAAAATAACGAAAAAAACATAAAAAAAAAACTCTTCTGCGACCGATTTTGGACCATTAGCGACTGACCAATCGGTCTCTGATGGTCTTGCGCCACGTCAGCACGCAGCATCAGTGACAGAACCAATCGGTCGCTAAAGGGTCATCAGCGACTGGTGACGTCAGCGGGGTGGTCATCAAGGACGAAGCAACTGCATCCTGGTCATCTGCGACCGACTTAGGTCATCAGCGACCGAAATACCCTTCTGCGACCAGCGAAAATACCTTCTGCGATCGATTTGGCCGGTCAAAGAAGGGTGTGAATGCTGTAGTGCATTGAGACAATTGAAAGAGAGGCTGAGTTGCAAAACCAGGCGAATGCTGAAAGACAGCGGAGACTCGAGGAGACATACTTTGATGAGCGCATAAGAGCAGGCGCAGCGACAGCTAGAGCCGAGTCTTCAGGGGCGGCACCATTTGATGCCCCTACAAACGAATATGATCAGTTCATCCAGGTTGTACAATGGATGAACATGAATTTTGAGGATATCGCCACACACTCGCAAGAGAGCAGCCAACGGATTGAGCAAAACCTCTCCTCACTTCAACAAGAGGTTGATCAAGTCCGCAACAGCATAGAGGAGATCAGGAAGAGCGTTTGATTAGGAGGAGCTACCTCAACCAACAATACTATCAGTTTACCCTCAGACTACGGTTCCAGTACCAGCCACCACCTCACGGACTCTTCGACCCATCATTCTTCGAGGAGATCCATCATCCGCCACCACCTCCACCACCTCGATTTTATTCGGGGGGTAGGAGGTAAATTGACCATGTATCTTTAAATTTTTCGCATTTTTATTTTCTTTTAGATGCTAGTAGTTTTACTCAATTTTTGACTAGGGTTGGAGGCTTTACCAAAAATCCTAGAATGATTGGCTGAGCTTTTTAGCTAGCTTGCATTTTAATTTCCTTAGGAGAAGGTTAATCAAATAAGGAATTGTTTTCAATTAAGTTAGGCCAGGGTTTAGACAATTGGCCATGATACCAAAATTTCAAAATTTTTAAAGTAATTAGTGACCTCAAAGTGAATAATTAATTGCTAACCATGAATGTTGACCAAAACCGTAGACCTTTGAATTTTTATTTTTGAGTAATTTATTTTTGCAAAGTCTCTTAAGTTTGAAAGTGTTCTAGAATACTCATTTATTATAGATAGACCCCTAGCGAAACTATGCAATAATTCCTTGTATGGATGAATACTTGGAATCTTGTGTAATCATGGTACTTGTGACACAAAAATATTTACTTGTACAAATCTTTAATTTTTAGAAAAACAGAAAAAATACAAAATAATCAGAAAACAGAAAACAGAAAAAATCCAAAAAAATAGAAAACTTCAGACAAAAAAAATAGAATAACAGATGGAGGATAGAAAAAAGAGTACGGGTTCCTACGCAAGATTGGTTACCAATAGGCTCGACAAAACCTTCCAAACTTTAATTTTGTGCATATTTAATTTTACAAAAAATCGTCACAAGTACCAACACACTTAGTTGCCATACTTTGCTCCAATCAATTTGGAAGGAAAATCAAAATTTATATCATTCTAATTCCTATTGATTGGAAGGGATCCGTTTATAATCAAAGGAGAAATTAATACTCTCAAATTTAGGGATATTTGTGAAGTAAATTGTTCGATAATAATTTTTCTAAGGAATGCACAATGAGGTCAATCATGGGTGAATAAATTGTTCAAGGGAGAGGTCATGAATATTTTTGAAGTTCTAAATTTTTAATGTCATGTCAATTGTACCAAGCCCAAGTTCTAGTTTAATTTAAAGCAAGTCCTTGAGATTGTATGGTTTAACCTAGACCGGACCTTTGACTAGCTAGGATGTCGTTGCTTGAGGACAAGCAACAATTCAAGTTGGGAGGCGTGATCAGAGTCAAAATGATGATGAATTACGTAGGGTTTTGGCTCAGATTTCACTTATTATCTCACACTTATGTTTAATTAATTAAAGAAAAAGGCTACTGTCACCCTTCTTTATGTTTTATCGCAGAAAACATGTTTTGGGACTATTTCACATCAAATGGAGCAAGAATCAGGTCAAACGGATAAGCGACGCTCATCGACTAAGTCTCTATTACGGCCCGCACTGACTGATACAGACCTAGCCAGATACGGACCAGGAGATAGCGCGATACGCATTAAACCCCTCAGCGACATGGTCTGGATACGGACCGTACCAGCCAGTACGGTCCGTAACCAAGGCGCCCTTTGGGGAATAACTGCTCCAGCTGTATCCAGATCAGATTTCTTGGCCTCCACTCATCTCCAGACGTCCCCTCACTCCTATATAAGCACTCTGGACAGAAGAACAAGAAGAAGAAGAAGAAGAAGAAGACATCTTTGTAATTTTGGTTAAATTTGATTAAGTGAGAAAGAGAGGAGTATTGTAACCATGCCGTTCCGCGGCTAAGTTCTTTTCTTAGGGGCTAGGCAGTAAACCTTGTTACTCATGATGCTTTGATATATATATTTTATGTTGATTATGATTTCTTGTTGTTAATTGAAATGCTTTTGTGATTTATTCTCCCTTCACCTGATTTCGATGATCTAGTTTAATCTGTTAGGGTAGTGACAGTACTTTAATGGTAAGAGAAACTATGATGGACGAGTCAGCCTCGTTGGGAGCCATTAGATTTATGTAAATAAAACCTTAGCGGGAAAACCATAAATCGAAACAACAAAACGCGAACCAAGTTCTGTCATTTACGTAACTCGCATTGTCCTGTGTAGTATCTCGATGGAAGTCCCGTCATTTGCGTAAGTAACTCGCAGTGTCCTATGTAGTGTCTTCCATAAACAACAACAGGAAATCAGATCCGACAGAAATAGAATATCAAAGAGGATTGAGTAGCAATGGTGTGCCAAACCCTAGGAATTCTCATCTCTATCTTTATTTTAATTACTTTTAATTGTTGCCAAATTTACATTGATCACAACTTAAATTCTCAAATTTCAGATTTTGTCTAGCCTTTCGAAAGATTGTGATTTGATCGCTCAAGACTCTAAACCAATATTTCCTGTGGACAATTATACTACTTGATAGGATTGTGCACTTGCGATCCAAACAGATAGCATTTCCGAGTTTATAAATTTTAAAAGATAACATCGCTCCCTTTTGGGTGATCAACAGTCTTCGACTATCTTTGAATACAACGTTCAATGATTCAGATCGATTACTAGTCATAATTCCCCAACGGGCGTCGCCGTCCATGCTCTGATACACCTTCCATGGTTTAGGGATCTCATTATAGTTGGAATCTTGATATTTAAAGACATTATTTAAGTATGTAACTACATCTGGACTTTTCTTCCACAATTGTTCGAAGAACTCTTCAAACCTCCGTGGTTTCTTTTTGTTCACAAGTATTTTAAATAGTTCACAAAATTTTTATTGTGTACCTTTCTCATCAAATTCTCGGCGACGTGTTGTGAATACAATCTGTGAACTCACTCGCCTCCATCCTAGTACCAACCACTGTATCTATCGGTGAATACTTTCTTGATCTCCATGTGCCGGTCAGAAACAACACACATGAACCTATTAAACCCAATAACCTCCAAACGCTATCACTGTTTTACCCTAAAAATATGACACATAAAATATAACATGCAACATGGCACACCAAAATAAACTTAGGATACCATAAAATATTCAGGGTGGACCTAACTTAGCATTAAGGGCCCATGGCAATCAAACATAACCCAAAATGTGCATCTCTGCGATTTGAACTGCCCCGACACCTGTCACTGTTTTAACCATAAATGAATTATATCGGGTCCAATTTCAACAAAGCAAAATTTCAAGAAAAGAAGAAAAGATCCCTTCAATTCTTATGTTGAAAGTTTTCTCAGAATCATGATGCAAAACATGGTAAAGAAATGAACAAGACAACGATGCAAAAAGAATTATTTTCGACAATCCTTGTAGGGCATCCTTGGTAGCAACCAGTGTTTTGGCCATAAGTTTATCCTATTGGGCCGAATTGAGATGAAATAAATTATTTTAGAAAGTTCACAAAAATATGCACAACATTTCTGTTTCGGGCCTGGGCAGAAACCTAGTGTATCATGGTGGAATGATTAAATAAAAAATTAGTATCCCAAGATCAACATGAGCTGGACAACTGTTAGTATTTCAACCATAAATCGGTCATCCTAACTCCGATTTGGGTGATCTAAATTTATATGAAACCTAGACAAAGACACCTACAACATTTATGAAGGAATGAAACCAAAAATCTAGACGGATCATGATCATAAGGTTCGTACAAAATGAGGTACGAATATTGCCATTACAGCTTGCTCTGGAAATCTGGATCACCTGGAGTAAATTGGTCATAACTCGGTCATATCAACTCCGATTTGGGCAAATGAACATGCGTTGGAAAGGTGAGACCAAGACCTACAACTTTTAAGTAGTACAAAAGTGCAGAACACGAACTTATAACGTCAAAAAGATCTGATGAATGACTGATTCTCAATCAATGTGCTGCTTTTAAGGGCTGAAATTAATATGGCGTGATTCATGGCTAAGATCCCTCGACGTCATTACTCTTGGACAGCTAGGCCACATCAAGGCACCCCTTGGCAGCCAAGGCAGCTTCTCCATCTGTAAAAAAAACCCCTAGAGCCCGGAGAAAACACAACATCCCACCCCTCAAAAACTATACCAAAATTCTGCTCAAAATAGCAACTCGTGCCCCTCACTAAAATCCTTCTACAGAAATACACATCCAGAATATGGACAAATGTTCTACATAAAAGTTGTAGTTATCTGAGTCAAGAATACATAGCCACTGAATTCACTCAAATCGGAGTTCGGAGCGCCAAGATCTGGCCAAAACCTTGACTGCTGTTCGTGCCTAAAACTGAAACCGAGCTGAACCAGTCATCTCACTTCCACAGAAAACTGACAATCGTGCGTTCAAAATCTGAAAAGATGTTCTAAAAGAAAGTTGTAGTTCCCTGAGTCATGAATCCATAGACACAAAAATTCCACAAATCTGAATTACCATCAGCGAAATATAGCCAAAACAGTGACTGTTGCGCATACCTTCCAAAACCGCAAACTCCACAAACAATCCAAAGCCAAAACAAACGTTACAACTTTCCACCACAAAATACTGAAAATCCTAAACCCCAAATACTACAACCACAAACAACACTCCTCAAATGAACCTCAAAACATAATCACACACACGACAATATCCTAAATAATTCACTGCCACTTCCGGACTTGAAGCACTCGGTGCGGTAGGGTGCCGGTTGGGCAAAATCATCACACAAACACTCGCTACTATCGGACTCGAAGCACTTGGTGCGTGTAGGGTGCCGGTAAGGCGATTCAATGGGCTCGAAACACTTGGTGGAGTAGAGCACCAACAAAAAAAGGATCCGAAGCACTCGGTGCGCGTAGGATGTCACAGTCATGCTAATAATGAGTGCGAATGAGGCATAAATGCTGTCGAAACTCTCTCTTGATTTAACATGAAAATAAAATAAAAAAATAATAAAAAGTTGAGACAAAATGCTGCCGAAATTATCTCTTAAATAAATCAAAAGGGTATAAATTATTGAACGGAATAATGACAAAAATATTAAAAGAAACAAAGTTGTACACAAGAGGAACAAATAAGAAAATTTCAGAAACTGAAACATGAATTGAAGATAAGGTTCAGACAACTTGCTCACCAACTTTATAAATGCAAGACATGAAAGTTGTAGAGCCCTCAGTTACAGAACCGTGAGTGGTAATTTCACATCGACCGCACATTCAAACGGCGAAATATGTCCAAAACAGTGCACAAAGGTCGGCTGTCTCCTAAAAGCAGAAAACAGCAAGGCTGTCCCGACTTCAAAAATCTACCAAAAATCACCTATTCATAATCTGACAAAACATTCCACATGAAAGATGTAGCCCTCTCAGTCAAGTATCTGTGAGCTCTGGTTTCAACTCGATCGGACTCTTCAGTAGAGAGATTGTACCAAAACAGTACACAAAAGGTCCGCTGACTCCAGACAGTAGCCGTATCCTGACTTCTAAAATCCACCATAAATCACCAATCCAAAATCTGGACCAATGGTCGACACAAAAGTTATAGCGTTCTCAGTCATGAAGACATGAGCGCTAGTTTCACCTCAATCGGGCTCTCCAGCAGAGAGATCTAGTCAAAAGAGTACCTGAAGATCCGCTGATTGCAGACAGCAGGCATACCCCGACTTCTTAGATTCATCATAAATTATATATTCCGAACTGGACAAAACATGTGATACGAGAGTCATCGACCCTGCTGCCGTGAACCTTTGAGAACCAATTTCAGGCCAATCGGACTATCCATTTGAGAAATATGCTCTAAACATCAACCGAAGGTCATGCACCAAAACCTCGCTCTAAAGATATAAAAACTCCAAATCCAAGTCCACAAAGGATTCTAATCCATAGATCCAGATGTTCAGCCTCCCAATGGTCAAACTACCCAAATAAACTCGAAAATTTTCCACTCTAAATATGATTTCTAACCATAACAACCAAACAGTCCCGCCTCGGTGACATCAACATGCGCACACACACAAATACAAGTCACCTCTCAATAAGAGATGGTAAACCCGAATATGAATCTGAGAAAACATCAACTCAACAACATCTATGTCCCATGTCGAAGATTCCTAGAGTTTGGAGAAAGACACACAATACCTGCCCAAAAACTATACCAAAAACCCTATGTAGTTTCATTCCAACCAAACTCAAGGGCTTCCATGCCACCTTAAACCAAATGCTTCTACGTCACTTAAATCAAATCCAAAACCAATATAAAACCTACACTAAATTCGAATAAACCAAAACAAAACCTATACCAAATAAACCAAACATATCCAAATCAACCCAAAATAAAGGCTTCCACGCCACTCAAACCCAAAGGCTTTCACACCAACCCAAAATAAAGGCTTCAATGCCACCCTAAATCAAAGGCTTCCATGCCAACCAAAAGCAAAGGTTTCCATGCCAACCAAAACCAAAGGCTTACACGCCACCCTAAACAAAAGACTTTCACGCCAAGCCAAATAAAGGCTTCCACGCATTCCAAATACAAAGGCTTCCACGCTAATCCAAATAAAGGCTTCCACGCCAACCCAAACCAAATGCTTCTATGCCACCCAAACCAAAGGCTTTCACGCTAACCAAAACCAAAGGCTTCCATGCCAACCCAATTCAAAGGCTCCCATGCCAACCAAAATCAAAGGCTCCCACGCCACCACAAACTAAAGGCTTCTGCGCCACTCAAATTCAAAGGCTCCCATGCCACCCCAACAAATATATAAGTTCAGCTAAAGCCCTTGCATGTAATAGGCACCCCAAGGGAAGGAAAACCCTACAGACACCACAGGCATATGATACGCCCTTGTCTAAACCCTCTGTGCCAGTCCGACCCGTAGGCTGTCGAAGTGTTCCAGACGCCCACTCACGTAGTTTGGTGTCGCCCATAACATATATGTTCAGCTAAAGCCCTTGCATGAAACAGGCACCCCAAACAAAAGCTCTAGAAAACCCTAGGCACCATCAAATCAGTTAAAGCCCTTGCACGTAATAGGCAACCCCAAATTAAACAAAAGCCCTAGTAAATACTAGGCATACACTGTTAGTGTGCCCCTCGAGAGTTGAATCAGTACTACCCATCTGATTCAGTATCGCCCTCTCTTCTTATTGCACTTCAGATACCTTACCCTAAACACGTCATTTCGTCTAGCCCCTTAATCGGAGGTTCCTGGGTACTATCCAGGGTAATTAACGGCAGGGGCTTGCACCTGTTGGAAGAAAAAGAATCTCCACAATCAAACAATAAGCTTCTTCCCCTTTACCTATTCGAGGGAGGGAGTGTATCTGCATAGACGTTCGCACCGGTCTATACCAAAATAACAGGCCGACAAAAATGCCTCAACAATCACCTCATGAACCATCCCCATATCTCGAATCTCTCTTGCTCGACTAATGCAATAGCCAGAGGAAGCAACTGGTTCTCAACATCATAATCGCACGCCATCAGCAGTCTCCCTGGGTACCGGGCAGATAGGAAACATGCATCAATACTAATGATTGGCCTGAGATGAGGCACTGCAGCAATGCACGGACTGTAAGCCCACACAGCTGCCTTAAACAGCCTTTTTTGCATATCTTCCATGAGTTTGTGCGCAACTTCATATTTTGTTCCAAGAGTTGATCTTTTAATTGCTTCTAAAACTAGGCTAAGAAGGTTGTACGAGCCTTCCCAACTACCGAATATTTGTGCGATTGTCAGCTCTCGGCCACGCCACAGCTTGTTATATTTGGGAGTAGCTCTCTCGTATTTCTTATTGACTAGCCCTTTAATGTTTCTAATGTTCAATGTAACATCTTCCCTAATATCTTGTGTTATAACATCAGCAATCATTTCTTCAGTTAATTGTGCATGATTGATCACTTAAAAGAGAGCGATGTTTCTTTTAATATTTATAAACTCATAAATGTTATCGGTTCGGACTGCAAGCGCACAATCCTATCGAGTAGTATATTCGAGGTCGATCCACAGGGAATATTGGTTTAGGGTTTTGAGCGATCGAATCACAATTTTTCGAAAGGCTAGACGAAATCTGAAAATTGAGAGTTGTTATTGTGATCAATGTAAATTAGGAAGCAATTAAAAGTAATTGAAATAAAGATAGAGATGAGAATTTCTAGAGTTTCGGCACACCATTGCTACTCAATTCGCTTTGATAATATATTCGTGTCGGCTCTGATTTTCTGTTGTTGTTTTATGAAAGACACCACATAGGTCACTGTGAATTATTTTACGCAAGAATGACATATCTTTTATCGAGATTCTACATAGGACACTGTGAGTTATCTTACGTAAATGACTGATCTCTTAAATACACAAGTTACTACAAAGATCTCTGCAATTTACCTTACGCAAATAATGGAACTTGGTTCGCATTTTGTTGTTCTGGTTTATGATTTCCCCACTAAGGTTTTCTTCACAGAAATCTAATAGATCTCAACGAGGCTAATTCATGCAACATAGTTTCTCTTACCATTAAAGTACTGTCACTACCCTAATATATTAAACTAGATCATCGAAGTTAGATGAAGAGATAATAAATCACAAAAATATTTCGATTAAACAACAAGAAATCATAATCAACAGAAAATATATATATCAAAACATCAAGAGTAATAAGGTTTACTGCCTAGCCCCTAAGAAAGGAACTTAGCCGCGGAACGGCATGGTTACAATCACTCCTCTCTTCTTACTTTAATCAAATCTAACCCTAATTACAAAGATAACTTCTTTCTCTGCCCAGGGGCCTTATATAGGAGTGGAGGGACGTCTGGAGTTGATTGGAGGCTAAGAAACTGATCTGGATACAGCTGTCGGCAGTTATTCCCCTAAGAGGCGCCTAGGTTACGGTCCGTATCAGGTGATACGGTCTGTATTGAGACCTTATCGCTGAAGGGTTTAATGCGTATCACGCTATCTTCTGGTCTGAATTTGGCTAGGTCTGTATTAGGCAATATGGGCCGTAACAGAGACTTCATCGATGAGCGTCGCTGATCCGATTGACCCGATTCTTTGCTCCATTTTGTGTAAAATAGTTCCAAAACCAATTTTCTGTAATTAAAACATAAAGAAGGGTGACAATAGTCTTTTTCTCTAATAAATTAAACATAAGTGTGAGAAAATATGCAAAACGTAAGCCAAAACCCTAAGTAATTCATCATTATTTTGACTCTGATCACGCCTCCTAACTTGAATTGTTGCTTGTCTCAAGCAACGACATCCCAGCTGGTCAAAGGTCCGGTCTAGGTTAAACCATACAATCTCAAGGACTTGCTTAAAATTAAATTAGGACTAGAGTTTGGTACAATTGGCATGACATTAAAAATCTAGAACTTCAAAAATATTCATGACCTCTCCCTTGAACAATTTATTCACCCCATGATTGACCTCATTGTGCATCCCTTAGAAAAATTATTATCGAACAGTTTATTTCACAAATATCCTTAAATTTGAGAGTATTTAATTTCTCCTTTGATTATAAATGGATCACTTCCAATCAATAACAATTCTAATGATATAAATTTTGATTTTCCTTCCCAATTGATTGGAACAAAGTATGACAACTAAGTGTGTTGGCACTTGTGACTTTTTTCGAAAAATTAAATATGCACAAAATTTAAAATTTGGGAAGTTTTATCGAGCCTATTGGTAACTGATATCTTTCTATTTCATCTATTATTTCGACCTATTTTCAGACCAGACCTTATGTTTTTGACCACTAAATTGCATAGTTTACATTGAAAATCAATAGAACATGGTACTACTACAGTTTGTGGTTGATTTGCAGGAAATAGGCGAAAACAGGCAAAACAGGCAGAGTTCTGACTTTCCCCACGCGAGTCGCGTCCCATCTGACGCGGGTCGCATCGCAGCCCAGACGCGACCTCAGACGCGACCCTCATTGCACAGCATTCCCACCCGACGCGGGTAGCATGCAAACTCATGCGGGTCGCGTCGACTTAACTGCGCCAGGCCCAATTGAGGCCCGCTAAGGAAGCTATATATACAGAAGGCCTGGCAACAGAAGAGGGATCCACGATTTTATCCAGAAAGAGTTCAGATCCGATTGGGAAGAAAGGTTTTGGCGCCTGAGGCGATCTGAAGAGGAGAGGAGCCGATCTGGAGCTAATGAGGAGTCGATTTGGAGAAGAAGAATCCTGAAGCTTCAATTCCTCTTCACTACTCATTCTCTTACTATGATTTGCTTTCTCTCTCTCTCTCATTTATTCTGATTTTGCTCATGTCTGAGTAGACTTGTAGTTTCGAGGGTTTGGATTGTAGTCTGATACTTTGTTTGATTATGCACATGGATTGATTCTTATTGTTATTTCGTGTTTCTTTGATTCTTGTATTATTTGAGATTGCTTGATCTGAATTGTTTGATTCTTGATTGTCTACTGTTGAATGCCTTTGGCATTTCTTCTTGTAACAAGGCTTGATGTTTCTTACAAATTAGGTTAAGTACTTGAGGTAGGTCTGAGAACCGAAAGGTGAGGTCAATAGTAGCCGAGAGGTGAAATTTCCACTTGCACTTGCTCAGCTTGTGGATACCTTTAGTAGACAGAACTGAGAACTTAGGTTTAGATCAAACAGCTTGATTAAACCTAAGAAGGTGAAATTGCATTTCCAAACCAGGTCTGCTAAGCCAACACACGAAAGTTGAGGTTCAGTGACACTAGGTACGGTCAATCTAGCCTTACACGACTTAAACAACCAGTTTCTGACATGTGCAGACTCAGCTCAAGGGGCCATGCGGGTCGCGTGAGTTAGCACGCGGGTCGCATCACAGGGTCGCAAGCGATAGCTTGCGAGTCGCGTGTTAGGTCCAGGGCGCTTAAGGACCACGCGGGTCGCATGCGAGAGCATGCGGGTCGCGTCACAAGGGTCGCATACGAGAGTATGCGGGTCGCGTGGCAGGTCCTGAGCAGCAAAGTTGAAGATGAAATCTGAAACCCTTGAAACGCCCTTTTATACAATCGTACAAAACACAAACATTTAATTGATTCAATTCTGTTCATACATTGTTAATTGAATTTGTTCATACATTCATTTACTTGTTTATATATTCATTACAAAACTTAGGAATAGACACACACCCAATTTTTACACTTCTAGTACCTAATTAGGAAAAGTAGAGATTAAGAAAGTGAATCGTCCCTGTGGATCGATACCCGACTAAACTTCACGACAAGATTGTACACTTGCGATCTGGTCGAGGGTTTATAAGGTTTAAACTCTACAGCTTGCTGTAGTGAAACTTTGTACCTCACATTTGGGAGCGAACAGTAACTAGTCTTGTGTAGGCATCCGTACTCTTTTTTTTTTATCCTCCATCTTTTATTCTATTTTTTTCTTTTTCTGATTTTTCCTATTTTTTTTTTCTCATTTCTGATTTTTTTTGTATTTTTGTATTTTTCTGAAAAATTAAATATTTTTGTGTCACAAGTACCATGATTACACACAATTACAAGTATTCATTCATACAATGAATTATTGCATAGTTTCGCTAGGGGTCTATCTATAACAAATGGGTATTCTAAAACACTATCAAACTTAAAGGACTTTGCAAAAATAAATTACTCAACAATAGAAATTCTAAGGTTTGCGGATTTTGGTCAACATTCATGGTTAGCAATTAATTATTCACTTTTTTTTTTATCGAGGACGAATGCTATACTCCGCTCCTTTACGACCTTGCTGTATTTCACCACCAAAATGAACCCTAAACATAAGCATGATTAATTATTTTGATGAATTAGCCTGCACAATAATGAATAAATTAGATATAATTTATTATTACACTAATGAACAATAAATATTAATTAATTACGCTACACAATTGTTACTAAAAATTAAAACTAGTAAATTTTTACAATATTTTGTGAAATAAATTAATTAATTAATATTAACATTACTATTTTTTTAATCCATCAACACCATACATAAACCCTAAAC
Source organism: Carex parvula (assembly GCA_025461045.1). Taxonomy (NCBI): domain Eukaryota; kingdom Viridiplantae; phylum Streptophyta; class Magnoliopsida; order Poales; family Cyperaceae; genus Carex; species Carex parvula. The sequence goes on from JAJGRW010000063.1 coordinate 5,614,082, forward strand.
CCAAATTGGAATTGGAATTTTTTTAAACAATAATTATTACAAATCAAAGAGGATTTACCTTTCAGAGAGGATTTTTCTTTTCAAGAGAATGTCTGAGACAGAAGAGGTGCGGGAAGCTTTTGTACATAGAGCGGGTGGCTGAGCGCACTTTTTATAACCGTCTAGGCGTTATGAACTGTAATGTCCGAAATATCACTTTTTTCCGTTTTTGCTTGCACTGTGTCTTGCTGACAGGACGTTGTACGAACCAAGGTCCAGAAATTTTATTTTTTTCTTTCCGCCTGGCCGTGATAGACCATAACGTCCTGGTTTTTTATTTTTTTTCGGCTCTCCCCCTGGCCGTGATAGACCATAATAGCCCGCTTTGTAATTTTTTTTTTGGTTCCCTCAGGTCGTGATAGACCATGACGGCCTGCTTAATCTGTGAATCTGCCAAATCGATATTTTGCTAATCAGGCCGTGATGGTCCATAACGTCCCCTGGACGTTATGGACTATGAAGTTTTTTCTATATCTCGAATTTCCACGGAAGTCTTCTTCAATCTGGAATTATTCACGAATTACAAATTTTTGACCCCACCGAACTAAACCTGAATAATTCTTCTGTCACTATTGATGTGGTCAGACGGTTTTTGATGTGTGTACAACTTCAGTAGATCTTACACATAAACTATGTTTACATTCAACCCTTTTTGATAAAAAAACTAATTTGAAGTTTTTGATGGGTAAATATCTAAATCAAGAAGTATTTTTTTTTATGGTTGGCGGTGAAGTGCCGCCAACAGATATATTGATAGAAAGAAAATGTTTATTTATAGAGTTGTTCCCACCAAACGATGGCGAATCACCAAATCAAGAAGTTACGATGGGTGTATATATGAAGAGGAGGGATCAAGTTACAACAAATTTGAGTTATAACAAAGTTACAACAACCATTTTTTTCATTTTCAAAGTTCAAATCGTCGATCCAAACCGTTCAACATGATTATCTAAATAAAATGTGCTTGCAGATCAAATTTTATATTTTTTTGAATTTTTTTACTATTTATTAAGTATTTTACAAAAAATAGTCATATTCAGACGATTGAATTTTGTACCCATCTTAATAAATAGTAAAAAAATTCAAAAAAATATAAAATTTGATCTGCAAGCACATTTTATTTAGATAATCATGTTGAACAGTTTGGATCGACGATTTGAACTTTAAAAATGAAAAAAAATGATTGTTGTAACTTTGTTGTAACTTAATCCCTCCTCATATATGAATTTGTTGTTTATAAGCTGTACAAATTACTCGTTCAGAAAATCGTACCACCCCACATGCAAGAATTAATATAATACACAACCCAAGAAAAGACAAACACAGTAGCCAGTAGGGTTGTTGGTGTTAGTTGAAACCAAACGCTAAGAGACAGAGAAAAAGTTAAACAACAGAGGGGTCTACAGAAAAACTATGATAATTAATGTATAACACATCAGTAATAAAGAAGTGAATGAGTTGTATTTATTTCAATAAAAACATGTTGGCACCTTTACTACAGGAAATGTTTAGCTTTTCTTCCTTTCTATGTCATTCGAGTACAAATGCATTATGCAACCTTCTTTTTGGCTGCCTTCGAAAAGCTTATACCCCCCCCTAATAGAGTGTCAAGTAAAGTGGCTACATCCTTACAGTAAGTTATCTATTTTTTTTTTTTTTTTGAAACCGAAACGGTCCATTTAATAGAATTTAAAATCACAACAACAATTCAATGCAAGAAATTAATAATTAATTAAAGTAATCTAACACTTTAGGTTTTTTATATTATCAATTATATTTAAATTGACTATAATGTTTGGAAATTATTTATAAAGTCATTTCGAAACCCAATCTAAATTTTAAAAACAAAGGATAAAAAACATCGTCAAATATGGTTCGTATTACAAGACAAATGAAGTTTACTGCGTATCACTCTATTTTTTCAGAACCGATCTGATTCGGCCGATTTTTACCGATTCACCCGATTTCGATTCCACAGTCAAGTGACCGATTCCGATTCCGATTTTAATTTTTTCTTCTATGGTTTATAATGAGCTAACAGTCATGTATTTGCCGACATTTTTATTAATATCCAAAGTTTAATAGAAATTAATATTTATGCTCAGAATTCTGGGGTTTCGCCAAAAATGCCCAAACCGGCCTACTTTGGAGAGAGTAAACGGCCATTTTATGGCCGGTTTGGGCATTTTTGGCGAAACCCCAGAATTCTGGGCATAACTATTAATTTCTATTAAACTTTGGATATTAATAAAAATGTCGGTGTATTTGCTAACCAAATGCACATACAGAAAAATAAGACACCGAACATACAAACAACATTTACAATCACACACACAGAAAAAAATAACTACATTTAAAGTATAAACAATATTTACAGTTAATTACAAGAAAATCATCTATAGTGGAAGCAATGTTAGAAGCTACAACAAATCACCAAAATAGTCTCAACGAAGTTAACATGGTCCTAAAGGGAATAGTCTCAACGAAGTTAACATGGTCTCTAAAAGAATGGGTAGGAGTCCAAATTTTTTCAAACTTCATTTCAATTTTTCACACATGGTCGCTCCTCTTTCTCTCTTTCTCCAAGGAAATCTCCTCATCCTCTACATATTTCCATCTAAGTTCCTCATTCTTCTACAAATTAATTTTTGTCCAAAAAGGTTACAAATTATTAGTTAATTAGTTAATTATTATAAATTAGTACAAAATGGTAATAAACTATTTAATTAGTCCACAATGGTTATAAATTTTGAGTTAATTAGTATAAATTAGTTATAAATTATTAGTTAATTAGTTTGTATTATAAATTAGTACAAATTAATATAAATTAGTTCTAGATTAATTTATAATAATTTAGGAATTGTTATAAATTAGTATTATTAAGTATAAATGAGTATAATTTAGTATATATTATTATAAATTAGTATAACTTATTATCAATTAGTATAAATTGTTATAAACTAGTATAATGTAGTATAAATTAGAATAATTTATTACAAATTATTTTAAATTAATATAACTTATTATATATTAGTATAGCTTATTATAAATTAATCTATGTTAGTAGAGGAGGGTTCAAATGCCTCAATTTTTCATGCCTCCACCATGCCTCCATTTTTTAAAACTTTAATAACTCAAAATTTAAAACTTAAAAGTCAAAATAAAACTGTTGGATATGATCTATATCATTTTATCTATGCACGTGTAAAAAATTATGACATTTCAATTTTGTTTTGGTTGTCATCAAGAGCTTGTAAAAAACGTACTAATGTGGATAATTTCTAGACGTTGATTTTTCAACTTATTGATTCACATAAAAACAAAATCAAAATGTGATATTTTTTTATGAGCACATAGATAAAATGATGTAGATCATATCCAACGGTTTTATTTTGACTTTTAAGTTTTAAATTTTGAGTTATTAAAGTTTTAAAAATGGAGGCATGGTGGAGGCATGAAAAATGGAGGCATTGGAACCCTCCTCTATGTTAGTATAAGTTGTTATAAATTAGTATCATTTAGTCTAAATTATTTTAAATTAGTATAATTTTTTAATATGCTTCCATTTTTTTGTGCCTCCATTTTTTATTTTCTAATAACAAAAATTCTCCAATTTATTTGTCAAAATGGGACGTTAGAGGTGATCTATATAATTTTCTCTACATGTACATAAAAAATTATAACATTTAATTTTGGTTAAATATGAATCAATAAGTTGAAAAATCAACGTCCAAAATTTATCCACATCATTGTATTTTTGCAAGCACAATATGGGAATGTTGTGATATTTTACGTGTCCATTGAGGAAATGATGTATTTCATATTTTTGCAAGCATTTTTATGGTCCTAAAAATGGTGGCATGATTGAGGCACAAAAAATGGAGGCATTTGAACCCTCTTCTATTATAAATTAGTATAACATATTATAAATTAATATAAATATAAGTTGTCATTAATTAGTATTAATTAATATAAATTAATATAAATTGCAATAAATTTTTATAAATAGTTAGATATTTGTAGGAATAATTGTTATAAATCTGCAGGAGCCGGATCCAGTTTGGATGAGCTATCATATGATGACCTTGCTGAGGATATAGAGAACATTACGAGCTTCCGGTAGGGTACATCACTCCTTCCTACGGTACATACGAACCCCCGGTTGTGTAGCACACTCATACTGTAGCTTATTCCATCCTACTTTGGTTAGATTTTTAATTAATTTGTGATTTTATAATGACCAGATCAGTTTGCAAGCCGTGTCAATTTTTGGAAAGACTGTAACAACACGAGACATGCGAGTCAGTGCACGTGACTTGGATCATGAAATAAACTAACTTAAATTTCCATCAAGGTCTAATAGTCCCGATAAAAAATGACCACGTGTTGTGACTAGACCAGTTCGTGTGCTGTGCTGATTTTCCAAAAAATAATCTCAACACGGGACACGGGAGTCACGATTTGAGACTTAGGTCACAAGTCTTGTCGTGTTGTGGAACAAACGTGGATCAGATGAAGGTGTAATTTTTTGCATTCTAAATACATCCCAAAAAATATTTTTATATATACAATTTTTTAAAGTATTTATCTAATAATACATTCCTTAATGCTTCTTTGAATTTTTGAATTGGAGTCTGGATGCCATAAGTTGTGTTGCCTTTTTTTTTTGTTTTTGTTTTTTTTGCGCTGCTTGTTGGACGCCATAAACTATGAGGTCCGGTCCAGTTGATAAGCTGCTATAATTCAAGTGCCAACTTCAAATTTCAAATTATAGTATGTTTTTCTTTTTTTATTGTCTCTTGTATCAGTAACACAAATTTTAGATCTTTATATAAAATGCTTGATGTGGTCTGACGGTTTTTGATGTGTGCACTCTAACTTTGTTTGCACTTAGAAACTGATGATGCAGTATCCACTAATTATTTTTGAAGTGTATATATAAATTTCTCGTTTATAAGCTGTACAAATTACTCGTTCAGAAGTCAGAAGAACCGTACCACTCCACATGTAAAATGGAATATAATACACAACCCAACAAAAGACAACAACACAGTAGGGTTCTTGGTGTTATTAGTTGAAACCAAACGCTAAGAGAAGGAAAAAGTAAAACAACAGAGGGGTCTACAGAAAAACCATGATAATTAATGTAGGAGGAATTTCACGTATACCCCTCAAAAACTTCAAAATTTCACATCTTCTCCTCTAAACTTTGAAATTACGTATTTCTTCCTCTAAACTTCAAAAACTCACAAATTTACCCATTTTATTGTCTTTTATATTAAAACTCATTCTAAATTTTTAAGATACCCATTTTACTCTTTATTAAAAGCATATAAAAACCCATCCAACTCAAATTTGAATTTGAAGGGTTCCTCTACCGTCCAATCCGCGTGCATCGCAGTAAGATTGTGCGCATCGCTTCAATATTCGTGCTGATCTAGGACGCACGGATCTTAAAGCAATTCCGACCCAAGCGCATCGCATTAAGATCTGTGCAGGGTACTTTTGTAACTACATCGGTTGTATGATTTTTATGTTGAACAAAGAGATAATAGGAATATTTAAGTAATTAGATGTTTTGCTTAAATTTATGATTATGTTGTACATATTATGTGATGTTGTATGTTTTTTAATTTATGTTGCTGGTGTGTTGCTTAGAAAGAGTATTACTCCACGTTACTTTATGGATGCATGTTTTTGATTATTAACGATAGAAAAATAGGAGCTTAGCCAATTATATAAATAAATTCTGTAAAAAAAGAAAAAAAAAACTTCCTCTATCGGTACATAACATATTTCCGGTAGAAGAATAAGCTTTCACTTTATCTTTATGATATCCATTACAGATAGAAGAACAAAACTTCCTCTATCGGTAATGGGTACCATACCGGTAGAATATATAAAGTAAATATTATATCGGCACAGAGCCGATAGAAGACATATAAGATACTCTTCTATAAGATCTTCTATCATGTTGGTCTCTAGCGGTATAGTGGCTCTGTTAGGGGTGCCCTTTTTTACCCGTTAGAAGACTGCAGATTTGTAATAGTACCTTGTGCTATTATTGTAAATGCTTGGTTCACAAACAGTCATTTTCATAAAATAATTAGCTATTTACTTTGCTGAAGATTCACAATTGGGGACGCAGATTCATGTACGAACATGACTACTAGACAGACAATTCAAGAAACAACCGGCTCATTTTTTATTCTTTTAAGTGATTCCACTTTAATATCAAATGATATTGTATCCGATCCTTATAGAACCAAAATCCTTCTATCCGTTCCAAGATAAATTAATACTATGATATAATCTTGTCGTGGCCACATAATTGAATTATTTAGCGCACACAATGGGCTTCCACCTTCTAATAAGTGACAAAAATGTTTTGGTATGAAAATAAAAACTTCGCTAGAGGAAAAAGAATTAACTTCACATTGTTAAATCACTGTGTTGATGCAAGTGCTGCCCATTGTTATCGGGGAAATAAAATATGCACTAGTCGAGAAGCACACATCAAGAACGGACTTATGGGCGATATTGACCTAGGCGTTATTGATAGTACCACTAATCAGGATCAGTCAAATTAATAGCCGATACTGATTCCCTAATCAGGAACGGTCGTTTGGTATTAGCCGTTACTAATTCAGATAATCAAGAACGGTCTATATTAACAACAAATCCTGATTTATAGTATCAAGAATGGACTATACTAAATAGTCATTGCTGATTCGTAGCTATCATGATCGGATCTACTGTAGCCCAATATTGTTCCTTAGATATCAAGTATATTTGCTGTGGGCAGCCGATACTGTTGTTCCTTAGATATTAATTCGTAGCTATCAATATCGGTCAATACTAAATAGCCGATCCTGATTCCATTATTTTTTGCCAATTATTTTTGTACCACGATTCCAATTAATCATACTATATTTGCTGGCCAATAATATTCAACACTCAACAATTCCAATTAATCATACTATATTATATCAAAATATCACTAAATAACACAATAATCAAAGTATCAAATTTACAAAATCAAAGTATCTCATTATTATTCAATACTCCCAAGAACAGATCTAAGGAATTAAGCAAATATTAACTCAAGAACAAATCGATCTTGCACAAAACCCCAACCCACTATCAAACCTATCTACTCAGACAAGCAATCTACACAATCAAGCCACCATCTGTATTCATCAGTGTATTCATCAGTGTGCTGTGGGCAGTAGACAAGGCAAATGGATTTTAGAACTTTCAATTCATGTTGCTTCTAATCTGACTAATTTAATTTTCATGCTACTAATTCAATTCAGGTTCTGATAATAGCTCTTTGTTTGAAACCAAACTGCAAATAAGGGAACAGACAAAGTATTTAGTATTTACATACCTTGGAAATTGTCATCACTAATATATTTCTGCAATCAATGAAAAAATTAACAATAAATATTGAAGAGTTAGAATAAATAAGTATTTAGTATTTAAATAAGAAAATGTACCGAAATCTGGGCCATTAGATCTGGATGGGATACTGGGTGAGAAAAGCTCGTTGCAACAATGCACTGAAAGCCATGTGGGTTGAAAGTTCAATAGTTGGAAAGGGTGTCAAGCTGGCCAACGATCTAGTGAATTGTGCCAATGATGGATCACTGGTGTGGACGATGTTGGCTGAATTTTGGGCGGAGATGATATTGTTCGTCCATCCGACAATGTTGATGGTCATGAAAAAAATTTAGATCGAAACGAGTTGATCACACAGCTATGGGCATTACATACCCATGATGGTGTTGTTACTAGGCCCAAACCCACCGAGCACCAGGATCATGATAGTGAGAGCAATGTGGTTAGTGGAGATATTAATGTTTGAGTTGTCTCTGTCATTTATACCGCTCATTTTCCTTTTGGCATATAATAGTTGTGCTGGGTTCTTATTTATGTACTCTTTCTTTCAAGAAAAATTGTTTGTGTGGTATTCTTATTTCTGTATTCTTACCTTTATTTAAAAAAAAATTGTTTGTGTGGTGTACGTGCTTATTTATGTATTCTTACTTTTATGAATAAGATGCTTATCTAAATTGTTTATGTACTTTCAAGCATAGAAGGAAAAATCGGCCGTTCTGGAGCGGAATCGGGCTGTACCGATCCGATTTCAAGCCGAGTTACGCGGTTAGTGTAGATTTCATCCAATTTCGGATGTTCCGGTCCAATTCCAGTCAAATTTCGGCCGTTCCGGTCTGATTCCAGTCAAATTTCAGCAGAAATAGACCTATTCCACCTAAACGTTCTGATTCCAATTAAATTTCGGCCGAAACACAAATTAAACACACTCCAAAAAAATTTTCCTCTGCGTGAATCGAACCTGGGACCTCTTGCTATGCAAACAAGCAAACAACCACCACACCATACAACCTTTGTTGTTAGAAAATATAACTCATGGATATATAAAAATTGTAATTTGTACCACACCATACTTAATTGTAATGCTTGTATTATATTGTATTAGTGAATTATTTGATTGTAATCATTTGTCTAAACAGAAATTGTTGACAAATATTTTGTTATCAATTTTTTTCTATTTTTTTAGTATAAAACAAGCTTCTGGCAAAAAAAGTTCGATTTTCCGATCCGATTCGACCGATTCTGACCGATTTTTCCGATCCGGATCGGAATCAGACGGTGCCGATCCCGATTCAAATTCTGATTTTTCCTTCTATCCTTCCAAGACATAAATTAGTTGTTTTGTTTGAATTATATCTGTCATTTGTAGTTCTGTCATCTTGAATTAGTTGTTTTCACGGGAACAATATGGATCCGACGTGATGGGTTCGGCATCTGTCTGATTCGCTTTAAGATTCACGTGTGCGGATATTAAAGCGAACACGCACGTATATTGAAGCGATGCGCACACATCTTACATTGAATCAGACAAGTGCACGAATATTTAAGCAAACACGCACAAATATTAAAGCAGTGTATACGGATATTACAACAGGTCAGACAGGCACCGAACCCATCATAATCAAATATATATTTTGCTTTTTTAACGGTGCAAAAGTCGATTTAAGGCTTATTAAAAAGTCTATTTTGTTTGAACAACTATGCAATATGCGCTACTAAACAAGGTTCAACTTTTGAACGTTAGAAATTTGGAAGGTCCTAAACGGAATAGGACCATCAAAATTTCAGACAATCCGGATGTCTATAAAAAAAGGGTAGGGGTCCTAATTTTTTCAAACTTCATTTTAGTTTTTCACACATTCTCGCTCCTCTTTCTCTCTTTCTCCAAGGAAATCTCCTCAACCTCTACATATTTCCATCTAAGTTCCTCATTCTTCTACAAATTAATTTTTAGTCCAAAATGGTTATAAATTATTAGTTAATTTGTTAATTATTATAAATTAGTTCAAAATGGTAATAAACTATTTAATTAGTCCACAATGGTTATAAATTGTTACTTAATTAGTTAATTAGTATAAATTAGTTATAAATTATTAGTTAATTAGTTTGTATCATAAATTAGTACAAATTAATATAAATTAGTTCTAGATTAATTTATAATAATTTAAGAATTGTTATAAATTAGTATTATTAAGTATAAATGAGTATAATTTAGTATATATTATTATAAATTAGTATAATTTATTATCAATTAGTATAAATTGTTATAAACTAGTATAATGTAGTATAAATTAGAATAATTTAGTACAAATTATTATAAATTAATATAACTTATTATAAATTAGTATAGCTTATTATAAATTAATATATATTAGTATAACTTGTTATAAATTAGTATAATTTAGTCTAAATTATTTTAAATTAGTATAATTTGTTAATATGCTTTCATTTTTTTGTGCCTCCATTTTTTATTTTCTAATAACAAAAATTCTCCAATTTATTTGTCAGAATGGAACGTTAGAGGTGATTTATATAATTTTCTCTACATGTACATAAAAAAATTATAACATTTAATTTTGGTTGTATTATAATTTTCTCTACATGTATTCTATTTGTAATGCTTGTATTATATTATATAATTAGTGGATTATTTGAGTGTAATATTTTGTCTTAACATAGTTTTTCTATAAATTATTTTGTCTTAACATAGTATTATATTATATAATTAGTGGATTATTTTTTTACAAAACAAGGTTCTGCCAAAAAAATCCGAGTTACCGAGTCAACCGGCCGATTCCGATTCCACGGTCAAGAACCCGATTCCGATTCCGATTCCGATTCCGAGTTTCAGAACCATGGATTGGACATTGGAGTGCAATTTCTGAAGAGAGTATTAGTTGAGTTTTGTTGTCATGACTAGTTATATCAGAGGTGATAGGAGATACAAAGATATTCGACAAACAGATATTATATACGGTTAGAGCTAGCTGGGTTCTATGGAATTTAATGATGCATGCACGTGATGCCCGTCTGTTACCCTTCAATAATTTAAATCTATGAAGTGACAACAATGGGTTATTAATTGTCGCTCTTCTAAGGAAAGACAACCATCAGAATCATCGACTTCCATTGTTCATTTTTTCGGGTTAATCATGGTCTTCATTGCTATTCCAAAACGTGGCCAATCTTGCGTTGAATTGGGGAGTCGAGATCAGTCCTAATGAGACTCGAGCAAAAATCCTAATTTGGTTCTCACTATTCTATTGCTTATCGTAATAATTGACTGTTTTTTAGTTATAATGTTGTTCATGTAAAATTGTGTAATATAATTGTAAATGTTATTTATATTAATGAATATATTGTTTTTGTTATGTGTTATTTTTAAATTCAATTTTTTTTTTCAAATTTAGTATTTTTTTTGGTAAATTTGTAAATGTAGTATTTTTTGTATGAATTCAGATCTAGGGTAACTATATACTTAAAAAAAAAAATTAAAAATACACATTTTTTTAATTAAAACCGTGTATGATGGGTGTTTACATACACGGTTTAAACTAAAAAAACCGTGTATGAATGTTTTTGCTGAAAAAATTGGTAATGCTTTTGGAGAAACATACACAGTTCTACAACTTTGTACATTTTGCCAACACTTCCGTACACGATACCCCTAGACATGCTTGCAAAACCATGCACAACCCCATTTTTTCACGGTGTACAAACCATATTTGTGCAGTAGTGTGTACTTAATATTTTAATGGGATATATATAGCTGCAAAAATTGACATGAAAGATGGCCAGAGAAAAAAAGATCAGGCAAGTGGCGATAAGTCACCAATGATTGAGGTCATGACTTGGAGAGAAGATAGAGCAAGAGCGATAGAAGGTGACGACGCGAAAACCGGAGTAAACACACTAAACATGCAGAGGTGCAGATTAGGTGATGGTGAACTTGCGAGCAAGATTGAAGTTCTAGTGGTTAGGATTATACCTTCTGTGTACCTAAGAGGTTGAATGAAGTATCAAAAACTGAATAGAAAAATGTTCTATGACTAGACCTGTGGGAGATAAAAAATCTCAAAATTTTAGAAAATGAGGTCGCCTGAGAGCAGATTACTGGAGAGACGGGTTAGATCTGAATCTGTATCTTGAGTGTAATAGATGAATAGATAGATGGATAGATAGATAGCTAGATACATACATAGTAATTAAAGTGTTCAAGGCGCTGGCCACATGTGCATGTTGTCGCCAAATAAAAATTCTGCCTAAGTTCAAGAAGGTTCAGTTATTCGGTTTCCTTAGGATGAGTCGTCATTCTACAGGACTTATATCCATAGCTATATCTATTTACTATATATATGTATATGTAAGTATAGGTATATATTTTTTTTGAGAAAAGGCACAAAGGCCCATTTCATTATGGATGAAATCAAGTTAACTTACAGCAAAACAGAAAATAGTATCGAAAGGCTAAGGAAAGAGATAAATCCCTAACACCGAGCAAAACACAAAAGCTCGGCGTTTGAGAAGCCACCATATCACAGTTAAAGAAAACCGACAAACTAAAACTAAGCCACATATGAAAGGGCTAAGGTAACGTAAAGATCCTAAACTCGGATCGAAGCAACGAAAAAAACTTGTCTTCATTCTATTCAAGAACCTGGAGAACCAGCACCCCTCATCAGCTGCAAGGCCGAATCTCCATCTCCTTGGTAAACCACCATCTGAGAGTCAGCCGGATCCCAAACGCGCAAAGGAATGGCATTGAGCTCAACTGGAAGCCATCTTTCGGCCGCCTCTTTAAGTTTTTTGTCCATATGCCCTGTCCAATATTCAAATAACGAAATGATTAGCAAGATGAGAGACCGTACACTTTTCCCCGTATGAGATTGAAAACACATAGCATTTCTTTGTTTCCAAATAGTCCAACAAACGGCACTAAATATTATTAAAAACCCAATCTGTTGCACGGTGGTAAAGTGACTAGCAAAATCGAAAATGTCAATACAAGAGAACCAATTTTTGAAGTAGATATAGCTATCTCCCAACCAGAACCAGATCTGCTGAGCTTGAGGGCATAAAAGAAAAAGATGGTTAGTATCTTCAGGTAATGTGCAAAAGTGACACGAGAGGTCTCCATCCCATCCCCTTTTCCTTAGATTCTTCTTAGTAAGTATCCTATTATTAAGAACCAACCACATAAAAATGCGAATCTTAGGTGGAATTGGTAATTTCCAAAGAATAACAAATTTATTAGCCTTAATACCTCTAAAATTAAGGATGTTGTATATGGATTTAATCGTAAATTTTCTAGATGGTTCCCATCTCCAAGCTATATTATCTAAGCCATGTGTAAAACTAGATGAACTAATAAGATATAAAATTTCGTGCCATTCCTTATCTAAGATGCCACTAAGTTGGCGTCTAAATTTAATACCACACCCTTGCGAGTGTATTACATCAGCTATTGTGATATGAGGAGTAGTACAAATCTCATAGAGGTGTGGGTAGCGAGATGCTAAGGAACAATTAGCAAACCAAATAACATGCCAAAATTCTAATTGAGACTGATGACTTGGTTCATATTCTACACTTATTTTTCCTAAGGTGTCTAGATTCATGATACTTTGCCAAATAGGAGAGTGAGGTAATGGATTAGCTATGTAATATTGGTGTAAAATCACTGTTTTTCACAAGGCGGATTAGTGAGGGTTGTGGAATTTCCACCACCATTTTAATAGAAAAGAAATATTCATTTCCTGCAAGTTTAATACTCCTAAACCCCCATTACATTTGGCCATACAAGTAACCGACCATTTAACTAAAGTGTATTTTTTTCTTGTGGAATTAGTACCTTGCCATAAAAATCTATTTCTAATGGAGTTTAGTCTTGTAAGTATCGTTTTAGGAACTCTATATAAGGAGAGAGCATATAAAGGAATAGTAGACAATACTGAATTAATTAAAGTAAGTCTGTCTCCTAATGATAAGAGTTGTCCCTTCCAATTAGGGAGCCGTTTTTCTACTTTATCAATTAAAAATTGCCAATCTTTAACTCTAAGTTTGCTATCTTTTAGCGGCAATCCTAAGAATTGTAAAGGAAAAGAACCTACTTTACATTGAAAAGTATGTGCAAAAGCCTCACCCTCAGAATGAATAGGGTAGAGTTCAGTTTTAGACAAATTCATTTTAATTCCTGAGAGAGCTTCAAAGCTCATCATCGCCCACCATGCTGAAGCTACATTATCATGATTGGCTTTGAGAAATAAAATAGTGTCATCAGTATAGTGACAATTAGTGATAGCTTTACTACCTAGGCACGGCGGACCTAATCCTATAATCCTATTGGCTTGTCTACCCTTATGGAAAATCTTGCATAATGTGTCTGCAGCTAATATAAAGAGGAAAGGTGATAACGGGTCACCTTGGCGAACACCCCGCTTACAATAGAAATAAGGTGTAAGTTCGCCGTTAAAGTTGAGACAAGATTGGGAGCTATACAACCAATCTTTAATCCATCTTTCCCACTTTATACCAAACCCTCTACTTTCAAGAATTTCTAGAATATAATTCCAATGAATTTTATCGTAAGCCTTCTCAAAATCGACTTTAATCACCACCCCAGGTTCTTGTGTACACTTAGTATAATGTAGTAGTTCTTGGCTTAAAAAGACATTATCTAGTATATATCTATGTTTGAGGAAAGCAGATTGACTAAGATCAATAATTCGTGTCATAACAGATTCTAATCTAATGGTGAGAATTTTAGAAATTATTTTGAAACTACAATTAACTAAACTAATAGGCCTAAATTTACTAATGACATGAGCATCTTTTTCTTTAGGAATTAAGCAAATTATAGACCTATTAATATGATGCAAATCTAGAGTATGATTGTGAAAGTGATTACATAAGGTAGTTAGATCATGTTTGACTACATCCCAAAAGTGCTGATAAAAGAGAAATGAAAACCCATCAGGGCCAGGAGCCTCCTGGGCCGAAGAGGAAAAGACAGCCTCTTTAATCTCAGATTCCGAGATAGGTTTGTCTAGCTGAAATCTATCTATATCAAGTACTTTATCTTCTAAGTCCCAAAAGTTATCCTTTAATGTAGCAAATTTGGTACCCGATTCGCCTAATAATTGCTTGTAAAAATCTAATGCATGTTTTTTCATATCAGCTAAATTAGTGGTAGGAACTCCGTCTATCTCTAGAGAATTAATTCTATTTTTCTTACATCTATGTGATGCCATAAGATGAAAAAATTTGGTATTTTGATCACCGGCTTCTAACCATTGTTGCTTGGATCTGTTTTTCCAATATATTTCGTCCTCATTGTAAAGCCCATCTAATTGTGATTGTAATTGAGCCCAATGTAAATAATCAGCATCAGATTAAGTAGAGGATTCATGTTGTTGTTCTAGTTTATGTAATTCCTGAACTAAATGTTGTCTAAGTCTCTTTTTAGCCCCATAAAAATTCCTAGCCCAACCCTTAATTTTTTTTCTGATAAATTTCAATTTTGCATTCCAACTTTTAGCTACATTATGTTCATTTAAACAGAAATCATCCCACCATTGACTCAATAAGGCCACAAACCCCTCTTGTTTGATCCATTCGGGGTCAAATCTGAATTGAAAGGGTGAGGAGGGCAAAGCATGGTCAGTTTTAAGGAGTAAAGGGCAATGATCGGAGCCATTTTTATGCAAATCGCTAAGTGCACTATTAGGATAAGTATGTTCCCAAGCTAAAGAAGTAAAAAATCTGTCTAATAGAGCAAATCTAGTACCATTAGACCACGTGAATTTGCGTGAAGTAAGTCTATGTTCAACTAATGAATGTCTATTTATGAAATCATTAAACTCTCGGCTAATGGTCATATCAAAATGAGAACCCGACTTCTCAGATTTATGACGAATGAGATTAAAATCTCCACAGATGACCCAAAGATCAATTGTGGGTTGTCTAATCTGATCTAAAGATTGCAAAAAACCTGATTTGAGATGTCGGAGAACGGGTCCATAAACTATAGTAAATTGCCATATTGTAGAATCCAATTTACTTTCTAAGATGACATCTAAGTAAAATCTATGTTGGCTATACGAGACTACTTTAATTTTATTACTATCACATCCAAAAAGAATCCCTCCAGACTTACCGACTGATGGTACCCATTGCCATACATCTAATCTAGAAGAAATATTTTTTAAGAATCTCAAAGTAAAATTTTCTTTTTTAGATTCCTGAATGGCAAGCAAGTCTACTGTATTGTCTTTCACTAAGTCATGTAACACTTGTTTTTTCCTATTTGAATTTAAACCGCGACAATTCCAAGTTAGAATATTCATGTATCATAATTATCTCCCTTAGAGAAGTATATGTATAGGTATATATATATATATATGTATATGTATAGGTATATGTATATATATGTGATGCAACAATGATTTGGGATTACCTAATTTGATAAAAGAATGAAATTTAGTTCACCGAAAATCAGAATTCTAAACTTCTCTAGTTTTATCATGACATGCCAAAATATATCTCAAAAAGTTAAGGTTCACGAGCTATATTGTTTATAGTTTAGTTATACAAGGTGTCTTAATTTTTTCACTATATCAGATGTGGTCTTTGGTGCATTTTGAAAGTGCCACGTTGGATTCATTTATTAAATATGTATTTCATATTGAGATTTGAAATTATTAGTCCTTGTTGTATAATCCTTGAGCAGAAAAGAAAAAGAGTAGTTGAAAAGGTTAAGGAGAGACATTAATGGTTGGAAAAGAAACGGTTGAGGGGCAACAATGGTAATTAATGGCAAAGGTGTTTTGTCCCGTGTTCATTAATGGTTGCTTCTACATGAAAAAGGAAAACAGAGAAATTGTACAGATGCTCTTGCTGTAATTGCTGGGCCGTTTTCTTCCAGCGTTTTCAATCTTATTCATAGGAGTCCGCATCGTCTGCATTAACTCAAAAGAGCATCTTTTGATTTCACGCATCTCGGCCGTCTGATTTTAAACGGAGCCAATCCGGCCACAACTTATAATTCAGGGGCTCTTTAATATTAGTGTAGATCTAGCCTGCACAAATTTTAAAGCGAATCGGATGGTCTAGATACATTAACTCAAAAGATTCATTTTTGAGTTAATGCAGAGGATACGAATTCTATTCATAGGTAATTATGTGAGAAGGAATAATGATAATGATCAGATTAATTTATTTTTATTGATGGTCAAAGGATAATTTGGTAATTAAGAACATTGCATTAGAGCATCTCCATCCCTGGTATTATTAGAGTTTCTATTCTAAAGTGACAATTTCTATTAGAGTTTCGTGAATATACGAGAGTTTCTTATTTAGAAACTATGCAGCAAAGTTTCTTATTAAGAAATCGTTTATAAATTCTATGCTGGTGAAATCATTGGCTGAAGTTTCTTTCTCCTGCATGAAAGTTTCTTTAATTGCTGATGTGAGATTAATAGAAACTCTAATTTCGATTTTAGAGATGTGGAGATTTATAAATTAAGAAAGACTTAATTTTTATTTAGTAGTTAACAATTATTTAGAAATCAATTGTTTGAACTTTGAAAACGGAGAAAAAGACGTGGAGCATGATTGACAAAACCAATAGTGCATTTTAACCCTACTCTTACTAAATATGTATTTCATATTGAGATTTGAAATTATTAGTCCTTGTTGTATAATCCTTGAGCAGAAAAGAAAAAGAGTAGTTGAAAAGGTTAAGGAGAGACATTAATGGTTGGAAAAGAAACGGTTGAGGGGCAACAATGGTAATTAATGGCAGAGGTGTTTTGTCCCGTGTTCATTAATGGTTGCTTCTACATGCAAAAGGAAAACAGAGAAATTGTACAGATGCTCTTGCTGTAATTGCTGGGCCGTTTTCTTCCAGCGGTTTCACTCTTATTCATAGGAGTCCGCATCGTCTGCATTAACTCAAAAGAGCATCTTTTGATTTAACGCATCTCAACCGTCTGATTTTAAAAGGAGCCAATTCAGCCATAGCTTACAATTTCAGCGTTGGAGATGCTCTTAGATTGTATATTTGCAAGTATATAGATTATTTGTGCATGACTAGCGGCTTTCTTGCTTTTCGTGGCAAATTTCATGAGTGGTACATATTTATAAAAAAATATTTAGTATAAATTTTCTCCAAAATTCTATAAATGATGAACTATTTCAGAAATATTCTCGACTTATGTTCTTTTATAGCCGTACATGTTTAAAATTAGTTTTCAAATGGCCAGATTCTTTTGAAAAATAATTTTTTTAGAAAACTAATTAATAAATACATAGTTACTCATATTAATTTAATAATACATTACGTAGTTTTCACAAACTTATTGAGAAACACGTATGTGAGGAAATTTTTATAGAGAAACAAAAAGAGTACATTATATTTTTGATTGGTAGAAAGCTCGGTAGGATTTCTACCGATTCTAAAAATCAAAAAGTTTGGATCGGTAGAAATTCTACCGATCCAAACTTAGTTTTTTTTAAAATCTGATGTATAGATGGAGATAATTCTTATATTAGATTTCTAGTAAAATATGAATTTTTTAAAAAAATAGATGGAATGTTTCTGTTATATCTAAATTTTAAGATACTCTATCAATTTTTGTTAAAAAAAATATTTTACTAGAAAAAATAAAAGAAAAAAAAACAATTGGTTTGGATCGGTAAAATTCCTACCAATTCAAAACTTTTTTAATTTTAGAATCGGTAGAAATCCTACCGATATTTCTACCAATCAAAAACGTAATGTACTCTTTCTGCATGTTTCTGTCTTCTATTGCTTAATTTCTACGGATAAAAAATTTCCCGTATGTAATTGTATATTTTTTATATTCAACTATTTATTTTTAATACAAATATTTTTAGTAATTAATTATTTTATTATATTTTTTTATTTTTTAACATGATACATTTTATATTTATAAAGGCGTGATCATTATCTGATGATCGTAAGAAAATGTAATTGACCAGATTATATATACTCCGAGAGATGTTATTATACAAAAATTTACTAATTAAATCTGTTATATGATACTAAAAAATGGTCCTATTATACAAAAAAGATCCATAGAATTTGGAAATTGAGAATTCCACCAAGAATGAAGGTGTTTGCATACCAAAAACAAGATCCATAGAATTGGTAAATAAGGAAAAAAAAATCCAAAATTGTTGATTTCTACGTCTTCTTGAAAACTATTGTTCTTTAAACAAAAATACTAATTAATCCCAAGTATACCCCCAAGCTAAGCTACAAAGTCTATAAATACGGTGCATCAAGTATAATGAAATAGGCATCAAGCAATAGAAATCTCAACCAATGTCTCCACTCTCAAATTCAATGGGCCTTTTCTCTCCTCTTTTCCTGCTCCACTTATTTCTCATTGTTTTATCACCATCCATCTCTACCGCTGCAAACTCAAAGCTCTTTGCCGAATACATTGGTGCAGAATTTGCTGGTGTTACCTTTACTGATGTCCCAATTGATCCCAGTGTAGATTTCCATTTCATCCTCGCCTTTGCTATAGACTACACCAACTCAGGTACCCCTTCTCCTACCAATGGCCACTTCAATGTATTCTGGGATTCAAAAAAGCTCACCCCTTCCGCTATTGCTTCAATCAAGAATTCACATAAGAATGTTAAATTTGCGCTCAGCCTCGGTGGAGACAGCGTTGGTGGAAAAGACGCTATCTTCTCACCCAGTTCGATAGAAACTTGGGTTAATAATGCGGTCTCATCTCTCACGGACATCATTAAACAGTATCACCTCGATGGGATTGACATAGACTATGAACATTTCAATTCTGGTGATCCAACTACTTTTGTTGAGTGCATCGGCAAACTATTAACAACACTAAAGAACAACAAGGTGATCTCATTTGCATCCATTGCTCCTTTTGATACCGTTGGAACCTATTATTCACAGTTGTACAACAAGTACGGAACCGTGATAGACTATGTCAACTTCCAATTCTATTCCTACAGTCAGACAACTTCAGTTTCACAATTTCTAAGTTACTATGACAAACAAAGCTCAACATATGCTGGTGGGAAGGTCCTCGTAAGCTTCCTTACTGATGTGAAGAGTATTGGCAACGGCTATGGGGGGTTGACACCAGATAATGGTTTCTTTGACGCATGCGATAACCTAAAGAAGAAAGGTGAACTTCACGGTATATTTGTTTATTCTGCAGATGATACTTTGAAGAACAAGAACAATTTTAAGTATGAGAAGCAGGCACAGCAGCTGCTGGCCGGTTCTGGCTGAGCAGTGCCATTACAGTTTGTGTTGAAATATAAATGTCTAAAATATGTTGTACCCAGTAAGATCTTGGTTTTTTTCCAAGTGTACGTTGTATACATGTTGTGCGGGTGTTGGGGTTGTTTTGGAGGTTTACTAGGTCAAGACGACTGGAGGGCTGTGTAACTAAAGTTGTATTCGATCATGAAGATTTCATATGTGTGAGATTACACGTCCCTGTTAAAAAAAATTTATTATGATTGTGATTATGATTGTCGTTAATTTCTTCTATTTGTTTACTTGTTTCATTATCAATCCTTGGGACTTCTATTTCTTGAATAATTACTATTGTTTAGAATTGTAGTTTCTTGATTATTAATAATAGAATTACCATTCCCTTTTTTACGTTTTAAAATAGGGTTCGTCTTCAGTAAAAATCAAATTTCTGTAAATGAAATTTTCTTTTGTAATTGGATCATAGTATTTATATCCCTTTTTTCTGAAGAATACCCTAAAAAAATAGTTTTAACGGAATTGGAATCATGTTTATCATTTCTTTTTTATGAAGATAAATAAAGCATTCAAATACTCTTAAATGTTCAATATTAAGTTATCATTGATAAAGAATTTTTCTTGAACTTTTATTTTCAAATATAAAACTTGGTAGTCTATTAATTAAATATATGACGGTGAGTATGGCACTCGACGAATATTCCTTTGGAGAATTATTTTGAAAAAAAAATTGATTTTGATTTTTTCTAAAATATATCTACTTTACCTTTTCTGAAATTCTATTTTTTGGGAGTATTTGCACAAGTTTATTGATTTAAAATTTCTTCATGGTTTTAAAATTGTGAAAATTATTGTTCACATATTTTGTCCCGTTAGTGATCTACAATTTTAATTTTTGCGTTGAATTGATTTTCTAAAAATTTAAAATATTCTGGAAACTTGAAAAACTTTATTCTTTTATTCAAGAAATATAACCTAGATATACCACACAAATCATCTATCAATATCACAAAATATATAAATTCATTATATGACATAATTGCACACATCCATATGAATTAATTGAGAGGACTTTTAAGTGTTAACTTTCACTATTAAATGATTTAAATGGGAGTCTAATTTGCTATGCATATTTTCATATAACAATTTTGACTAAACAATTTTGTTACAAATTTAAGACTTTGTCGGACGGATGCTCAAGTTTTTCCTGTTTCCCGGTCCTTAATATTTTAAGGTATTAGGTTTGAATTAGTAAATACACGCTTCTATAGTATCACGGACATTCGTTAATATCTTCTTATGAACCAAGTATATTAAAGGTTAAGATATATGTTTGTATGTGTCGACCAGTCAAATGTGATCAATGTCAAATTAAGTAATTGACTTTGTTCTAGAAAACCCGCGAAATTATTTTATTTTAATGTCTTTCTAGCCGATATAATAAAGTTAACTAGGTCCAATACAGTGTGAAAATAAAAATGAAGAATGAGACTCCTTAGTATTAAATTATATTCTCCTGAAATATTATATATTTGTGATAATGAATTTCCTACTAAAATTATGTTCATTTGATTTAACAAAAATTATTAAAATTTGATTTAACTATGTTAAGATAGATAATTAATACTTTAAAAGAATAAAAATTTAGAACTTAGAAAATAAAAATTTATGAATATTAAGAAATCTACAGTTCTAAATATTAAATATTTACTGAATATGAACATAATATGTATTTTTTTTTTTTTGTTTTTCGTTGTTTTAGTTATGTTTGAATTTGAAAAAGGAAATTGTTGTTTTCACAATTCAACAGGTTTTGACTTCTGAAAAAAATGTGATTTCTTTCAGAGCAGAGAAGAATAAAGAGATGCTTTGCTTCTCCGTACTAATTTCTTTGGCCTTGAAATCGCAGAATATTTCGCAACTACTGGTGCCACAGAAGATCCAGATCCGCTTGAAGTCAATGAAACGATGGATGAATTGGCCTTCCAACTCAAACCGAATTTATTAGCAAAATAATTAAATCGGTGGTATTAAATATGTAAAGATTATTAGTTAAGAGCGTTTTTGGAGACATTTTTTTCACACGTAATGGATAAGCAAATGTCATTGTCAAGAATTTTCGGTGGTATTAAATATCTGAACCTGACCAAGTTATGATGATATGAGCATAATTAATAATATGGTAAATGTCATTGTCAAGAATTTTCCTAAAGAGAAAAACCACTATTAATTAAATACCAGAAAGAAAATGAAAGGTGATTAGACTACTTATATTATGATGTAATTCCAGACACTGTTGAAAATAAAAAAAATATCAACCTTTTATGTTTATCAGTGTCAACATCTTTTTCTTCAAATTTGGAGAACGGAAAATTTATTCTATTTTTTCTTTAAGAAGAAACAGAGAGACACTTTTTTCTATAATATTTAGCAACGTTCGGCCGGGCTTTTTTTACTGCTACTAGATAAAAAGAAGACACTTTTGCCTATAATATTTAGCAACATTGGAGTATGACTCCTGCATTACTACAAAAGTGGGATCTTCTAATGCCCTTTTTATAATGATTAAAACTGATCTTGGTATGAAGCCGATAGACTAAAGCATTGTGGCAAGTTAGTAAATAAGTTGAAAAGTAATTATATCGGTTGCGCTCCTAGAAAACGATAAGAGACGTACCCCACTTTCTTCAATTGGTTAGTGGTATTGTACCGATAGAAGATATTTACCTTATTGTAGCGCTATTATTATCCTAACTGATATAATAATTTGATGATATTCTGATATCGGTTTATAAATTAGCATCCATATAAGCAAAACAAATGTATTCCGTTGGTTGTGTTCAATTTGTATTTTGGTTATGTTGAGTTAATACTGAATATATTTTTCTGGAATTATGAATATGTTTGTTGAATGTGGAATATTATCTTATATATGTTGTTTATCTTGAATGTTGAATAATTTTTTAATTATGGATGTATATGTATATGTTGAATATCAAGTTCGTCTATGTACCCATGCTTCTTCTATCGATTATTTGGACCTAACCGATAGAAGATACCTCTTCTCCTCTTCTATCTGTCTAATAATAGAAACCAAAGAATATTAATTAGGGTTTTAAAATTGCTTGTCTTTTTTATTGGTTAATATTTACCGATAGAATGTTTCAATATTTCGCGCCATTTCAATGTCCTACCTTTAATTGTTACCTATTTCATGCCTAATCAAATGAATATCTCCGATATTTCTCTCTCTCTTCTCCCAATTGTTCATCCATTTTATTGAACCGACTACTTGCTTCTGCTATCGGTGATGGTATTGAACTAACAAAAATATTGTTTTTTGCGCCTTTTCATCTACCATGTCTTCAATTCACATCTATTATCGTGAAATGCAAAAAAATTTCTATCCTCTCTATCTCTACCACCAATTTATTTATCTATTCAGTCTCCTCCTTTTACTCCTTGTAGTACTCTTGAATCTCTCAATCGGTTCGGGATTAGGCGCCGCTTTGCTCTAAAAGATTCCTAGCACCTAGGCGATCCCAACCATGCCCGCCGTTGGCCTTGCCGTAACCGGGGCATGGCTGGAGCTCCAAAGCCCTAGGCTTGGGTCTAAACCCTAGTTCATATCAAGGCTTGCACGAACCTCAAAGCATGGTGACTCGTTCGATCTTGACACCGAAACAAAGTTTGAGAACAAGTACGAATCTCAAAGTGAAGGGTCAATCTAAAGGCTGAGATTCAAATCTAATAACCAACGGTTACTGCCGTGCGGGGCCCATATGTCAGTAGGCCCAGATTAAATCTAAATCCCTTTGATCGAATCTCAAAGTTAGATCCAGGGCCCAACACCAATCCCAAAGCCCAATGACCAAATCGTAAAGCCCAGTATTCAAATCCTGTGTTTTATGTGAATCTCAAAGCCTATTTATAATCTAAAAAGGCTCAACACACATCTCAAAGTCTTTTATACAAATCTTGAAGGCCCAGTGCAGATCTCAAAGCCCAGACAATAAAGAATCAGAACCCCTTTTGCAATTAAACCCCTCTGACTACTGATATTCACAGCGCAGCCCCTATAAATTTACAAATAAACCCCTGGCGCCTTAAAACCTCTTCAAATAAGCCCCTAGAAGCCCAAAATTGCACTTTAGACCCTGTTAAAAGCCCAAATCACAAACCTCAGTCCTTTAGAATTTACAAACAGGTCCCTAAAAGATTAAAACTTTCACAAACAAGTCTTTTTTTGAAATAACTTCTTCATTTCAAGTCCAATTGACTCAAACCAGCTCTAAATGAACCCAAATTAAATCATCCATGTCTCTAAACCAAAATTGAACATATCCAAGCATTAGTCAAATCCTGAAATGACCAAATACCCTTTTGTGTAAATTTAATTAATTTTCTTCATAAGTAAAAGTGTAAATAAGATATAGACATTTATTATCCAAGCATTGAATATCTTTCAAGTATGTAAGTATATTTTTGCATAATAAAATCGCATATGCATCATACATACACACACACACACACACACACACATATCCAAACAGAGAGAACCGACCAATTCAAATTCAAAAGTAGTACACGAGCCCCTCTTTTAGCACCATTATTCAGTTTACAAAAAAATAGGCACAAATCCTGTAATGAACGAGGTATTCAGATTGACTTGGAAGGGTCTGCTGATGTAATTAACGGCGGGGGCTTGTGCTTGTCAGGAGTAAAACGTCCCCACAATCATTAAACTCTCTCGATGGACCGATTATGAACAGTAGGCTCATTGAGGGTGAACCAGAAGGAATAGCAGAGAGAAATAAATGTCTCAAGTTCGATGCCCTTTCCATGTCTTGAAAAAAACAGAGAGCATTGAACCCTGAAACATTATGCGCATATGCACACACCTTCCCTTCAGTGCAACTTTCTGTGCCCTACAATATATTACATGAACGGTCCAGATTATTTCGAATTAAACTCACTTTGAAGAGTTCACAAACTTAAGATGTGAAATTATATATTCTTCAAATATTAATTTTTTGTGGATGTTGAAGATGCCTAATATTTTATAGTTCCTTCGACTTATAAATTTCAGATGTAAAATTATGTTCCTTCCATTTAAAAAAAATACTAAAATCTTGATTTAATTTTATGTAGGTAATTAAAAATTTAAAAGTATGAATATTTAGAACTTGGAAAATAAAAATGTAAGAATATAAGAAGTCTACATATCTAAATACAAATATTTACTAAATTATCAACATTATAATTTTAGTTATGTTATAATTTAAAGAAGAAAATTATTGTTTTCACAATTCAACAGGTTCATATGTAAGAATTGGAGGGGGAAATAAAAAAATGGAAATTTCGGTCTCACAAGAACATTTCTCAAAGAGAACAAATGTTTAATAACTATTATAATTAGTTTGATTTTGTCAACTATTAGCTCGATTCTTGTTTTGCACATCTATAATTTCGTTGCTTGTGAGTTTTGCAATAATAATAATAATAAGTTGGTGCACTCGGCAACAGAAGCTGAAACCTGAAAGGGATCCGACAGGCTTTGAGAGCGTGAGAGAGCAGATCGAGCAGAGCGCATAAGAAGAAAGGGATGCTTTGATTCTCCGTAGTAATTTCTTTGACATGCTTCGCGTATTTATAAATGACAAAGTAGATGTCAGTGGCCATTAAATGGCTAAATTTTTCGCCACCACTGCTGGCGCCACAGATGATCCAGATCCATTTGAAGCCAATTAACACTAGTAGTTTGCACGTACACTTAACAGATAAGCAAAGGAAACATTCATTATCTTATCCTGACCCAGTTATGATAATATGAACAATAATTATAATATGGTAAATGTCATTAGATTAAATATCACAATAATTAAGCAAAGGAAACATTAGTAGTTTGCGCGTCAAGAATAATTTTCGTAAGGAGAAGGGCCACTATTAATTAAATATCACAACGAAAATGAAATGTCATTAGATTACTTACATTTTCATATAATTGCAGGCACTGTCAAAAAAAGAAAAAAAAAATCAACTTTTTCTGTTTATAAGTGTCAATATCTTTTTCTTCAAAGTTGGAGAAAGGAAAATCTCTTCAACTTTTTCTTTAAGAAGAAACAAAGAAACACTTTTGTCTACAATATTTAGCAACGTTTGGACGCTTTTTTTTACTGCTAATAGATAAAAAAAAGACACTAATGTTGTTGAGTGAATAAACGTAATTTAGTGTTTTGTAAAATATCTAGGTTTTAGAAGTTCTAAAAATATATCTGAAGGTATAGTAATGTGTATTGAAAATATTTGTATTCTAGAAAAATAATTAAATATCTAAGTTTAGAATGATCTCGGAAAATATCTAGCAAATAGATAAGAGTAGGAGTAGAAATATCTAGATATATTTTATGATCGTACATAAATTTGGCAATGAGATATTCATCAATTGGAATACTTGACTTTTTTTTTTTTGAAGAAAAAACAAGGGTCAAGCCCTCATTTCATTGATTAATAAAGTTCGGTTACAAGATGTTGTAACTTCCAAAATAAAAAGGTGTTTTTAGCTCAGTACATCTGAGCCAAAACACAGTAATAAAGACTGAAAGAAAAGAAATATAATAAAAGGAAAAGGAAACAGAAAGAAAGAAAAAAAGGTAGTGAAGAAGTGCCTACTGGTAGGCGTACCAGTAAGCCCGAAACCTGGGAGTAGCACTTCCAGTTAATAGCGAAAAAGACCCCCCACTAACCGCAACAGATCTAAAAAGTCCTGCTGTAGCCGTTGAGTGGCCCTCCCGACTATCCACGTACCGGTTCTCCTGTACCATGCCGGTATTGTACCAAGTCACCGTACCATATGTCTTTCACTTTCTGCGCCAATTGAAACACATTTCTTGGCCCGCATTTCTGTGTCAATTTTCTGCTGTTGTGTGTGTTCTTGCTTCATGATATTGCAATTGCCAAAGCACTTCGTTCTTGAGGTCGTGTATGTCTTTTGTAGTATCTGTGAAGGTTCGTGCACAACGCTCGCGCCATAAAATGAATTGCGTGATCAGTATCACTGATTTGTGTTGTACCGGTGTCTTTGTACTTATCAGTACCTTTACTCGTGACATTCGGGTGGCTGCTATCATCCTCTGTGGTATTGCCCTTGTGATTTCCTCATGCAAGGCTATTGAGAAAGGGCAGTGAATGAACAGGTGCTTCGTTGTTTCCTGTGCCTTCTTGCATAAAGCACATCTGTTGACTAATTGGAAGCCTCTTTTTTGTAGATTGTCAATTGTTAACAGCCTATTCTTGAGCAACAGCCATCCAAATATCTTCATTCGCGGTGGTGCTCGTAGTTTCCAGATTCGCTGTATCGATGTTTGTATTCTTGGGCCGTCTTTTAACCTTTGGTATGCGCTGCTGACTGTGAATAGTTTTGTGTCTGTCCATCGCCATTCTATGTCGTCTTCTTGCGATTGGGTCAAAGTCACTGCTGCCAATTTTAATTGCAGAATCTCTAATTGTTCAGTTGCTCCATTTGTTAGGTTGTAAGTGAATAAGTCTCGTGTGTTGGTTTGTATGGCTTCCTCCAGCGTGATGTTAGGGTCCCAAGCATGTGTGTATAGATCTTGTAACTTTAGTCGCAATAATCCGTGACCCCAGTTGTGATGCCAAAGAGCAATTTTCCTTCCATTTCCTATTTTGTAGTTGAAGGAGATGCAACAAAAGTTTGCATATGTCTTTGCTTCCCTAGTGAATATTGGCGCATCCGGCAGTAATGTTTGCGGCATCAGGCGGTGTTGCATTGGCGGTTTCCACAAAGCCCTTTCCGGCCTCCCCCATTGCCAAACCCATTTAATTATCAAGGCCTGGTTAAACATTTCTAAATCTATGACACCTAAACCTCCATGTTCCTTTGGTGAGCAGACTGTACTCCAATTGACCAAACTCATTTTCTTTGCTTCTATTGTCACTCCATGCCACAGAAATGTTCTTCGGATTTTATCCATCTTATGGATTACCCATCTAGGTAATTTGAGGCATGTCATAAAATAGGTTGGTATTGCCGTTAGCACCGCATTTATCAAAATTAACCTTCCTGCAATGGAGAGGTGCTTCGCAGCCCACCCAGCAAGTCGTGTGCTCATCTTTTGAATGAGAGGCATGTAGGCTGATTTCGGTAGTCTTTTGTTGGACAACGGCAGCCCTAGATATGTAAAAGGAAACTTACCTAATTTGCATCCAAGAACTCTTGCTAATTGCTGTTGTTCACTTTCATCCCCCATTGTGATCACAAGTTCTGACTTGGCCAAATTAACGGTTAGTCCTGATACATTTTGGAACACCGTAAGCATGATCTGTAATGCTTGCAATTGCTGAATTTCCGGTTTTACGAAAAATAACGCATCGTCCGCGTAAAGTAAGCAAGGTGTCATGTTTTGAAAAGGCATTCGGAGCGCTTGTATGTTCGCGAGTTTTTGCGCGTAGCGAGCAAGGAAATCGATTGCTAGGATGAACAATAATGGCGAGAGCGGATCGCCCTGTCTGACCCCCCTCCTGAGAACAATTTTTTTGCCAAGAAGACCATTTATCATGATTTGTGAAGATCCTGTGAGTACCAACTTTTCCACCCAAATTAACCAGTCTCTTGGAAAGCCTTGGTGTCGCATAACCTCAATGATGAATTCCCAACTTATTGTGTCAAAAGCTTTTGCGAAGTCCGCTTTGAAGATGGCAAGTGGCATTTTGTTTTCCTTTGCCCTGTGCAATATGTGTTGCACGTAGATAAAACTTTCTGCTATTTGCCGATTCTTTTGAAAGCCCGTCTGTGCATTGTGCAGCATCTCTGGCAACCTATGTTGCAGTCGATTTGCTAGTACTTTGGAGAATATTTTTTGGATGCCATGTAACAAACTGATGGGGCGGTAGTCTTGCACCATGGATGGGGCCGAAATCTTTGGCAGTAGTACAATATATGAGCTGTTCAAGGGTGTTAGTGGCTGACCTTGTGTAACTGCATGTTGATATACTGCGCACAAATCTGGTGTGATGATATCACAAAAATATTTATAGAATTCCCCTGAGAATCCATCCGGTCCAGGACTCTTGTGATTTGGCCATTGTTGTATTGCTTCCTTGATTTCTTGTTCAGAGATAGGTGCTGCCAAACCGCTCAGTTCTGACGACTCCGCTGGTGCTAGGTAAAGATTATCCCATTGCATGTGTGGCACAGGGTTTGATTTTTTGCCTACCAAGTTGATGTAGTGCTCGAAAAAAATCCTTGCTTTTGAGGCCTGGTCTGTATATGTTGTTCCCTGGTGCTCAATTTCTGCGATTGTGTTGCGGTTCTTTGATATTGAGGCAAGTGTGTGAAAATATTTCGTGCTTCTATCACCCTCTAGTTCCCATTTTGTACGCGCTCGTTGTCTCCACCTATCTTCTTCTTGTATAGCTAATTCTGCAAATCTTCCTTTAATTATTGCCGTGATGTATTTTTCCAATTGTGTTGAGCTTCTTTGTTCTTTGATTTTGTCAATCCACTCTAAATAATCTCGGCATGTCTGAAATTGCCTCTTGATATTTCTTGTCTTGTTTTGTGCCCATTCTTTGATGCTTCTTTGAATTTCTAACAGTTTATATTGCAATTGTACGGCTGTTTGTGCCTTGCCAAGATTGTACCAATTTGCTTTGACCATTTCTGTGAACTGCTGCATTCTTAACCAGTAATTTTCAAATCTGAAAATTTTTGATGTGTCCCAACTTGTTTTTGCCGTATATAAGATGGGGCAGTGATCTGATGATGTGTTTGCCAATGCTTTCTGATTTGAGTTCGGGTATTTTGCATTCCATTCAGTTGAGATTAAAAATCGATCTAACCTTGCCATATGAGGTTGTTGCCTTTCATTGGACCATGTGAAGCGCCTTCCATGTAGTGTTGTATTTATTAATCCCAATGATGATATGAAAGTTGCAAAATGTATTGTTGTTCTTCTCTCAGCTTGTGTGTTGTTGTTTCTTTCGTCAAAATCCAAAGTGATATTTAGATCCCCACCAAGAATCCATGGTGTGCCATCTGTTGGCCTTATTGCGGCAAGTTCGTCATAAAATGTACTTCGGCCCTGAGGTGATGAGGGGCCATATATTCCAGAAAACCAAAACCTGGTACCATCTATGTTGTTCTTCAGTAATAAACTCAAGCTGTAAACTTTCCTTTCAGATTGGATTAGAGTGAATTTATTTGGTGCCCATGCGATGATTATGCCGCCTCTAGTGCCTTGTGCCACTTGCACTTCATATTGTTGTAATCTTAAACCACAGGTCTCTCTAATTATGCTAGGGTTGATGACATCTAACTTGGTTTCCTGTAGACACACTAGATCAGGTTTTTCCAATAGAAATGTTTCCCGGACTGCAAGTCGCTTTTTTCTATCATTTAAGCCTCTAACATTCCACGAGATGAATTTGAGTTTGATGTTGCAATTCATTTGAACACAAGTAACTCCATCTTTTTCACTAAAAACTTTGGATACAAAGGCATGTGACCTTGAATTTTAAACAGAAACACTAACACCACCAATCGGCTATCCTTCACTATTCCATCCTCTACCATTGACATTTAAAATAAAACACAACTAACATAACACTAATTTGGGACCTGATGTCAACACATCGCATCCCTTCATTTGCTGTCTTCACTAGTTTGCTGCTGCCCCCACCGCGCCCTCTTGTCCGGTGCTCACCAATGACTTAATTCTTGCCTGCATCTCCTTGTTTGTTTCGGCCCCAGCTGCAATCACAATTAACTCGGCTTGGACGCTTGTTAACGGGTCACAGGAACGCAAATACTCGAACTGGATCTCTTCCCCATGCGAAATCTTTCTCTTGTGTTTGAGTGGCGTCGAAATGCCTTCATATCCCAGTACCGCTCTGGCTTTATCAATGGCAGAGACATAACTCCCTTCATTTTTCTTAAGTAGTCGTGGGCTGCGCCGGATTTTGTTTTCTGTTTTGAATTGGGGAGGGCCTTCAAAACCAGGTGGGGAGTCCATTTCTTCATAGTTGGGGTTCGGTCCAGTGATCTCCTCTAGGCTGGTTACTTGGAGTTCAAGGCCCTTTCCGCTTTCTGGTTGACTGTGAGCAAAGTTCAGTCCAGTTGTCTCCTCTAGGCCGTGTGCTGAAGGGAATGAGCTTAGTGGGCTGCAGTTTGGGCCTTTAATATTGTCTTCAAAAGCAGGATCTGAAAAAGGTGTTGTTGGGATCTCTATATTTCCCTCAAAAGCAAACTCAGAAAAAATTCCTGTTGGGAGCTCTCTTGGTGCGCCAGCTAGATGGCGTGTGGGATTGACAAAATTAATTGTCTGCAGAACTATCCTCACTGGGTTTGTCTGGTCGTACTGAGCACGAAGAATAACGCTTCCCAAGGTCTTCTCAACGGTTATCTGCAGTGTCCTCTGCTGAACTTTATTCTCTTTTTCTTTGTCCTGGCTGACCTGAGGCGCTACTGGAACTAGGACAAACCTATTTTCCTGTGCCGAACTCTGTCCTAGTTCCATTTCTCCAGTGCCTAGTAAAAATGGACTCTCCATTTGGGAATTATGCAGACGCCATTGCTGAGTTTGTCTCGTCCTTCTTGAGTAGGTTGAATCGGCTCCATGCTGGTACTCATCAGTGACCGAGTTGTACCCGCTCGAGTCAGGAGAACGCCTGTGGTGGTTGTGCTGTGCTCCTTGTGCACCTCCTTGCCGTGGGTTATTGATCCGGCTGTCTCCACCGCCGTGTGGCAGTACCGGGGCAGTGGGAGTATGAAGCCATCCTTCTAGTTTGAGTGTAACTAGCTTCGCGTATGGGTGTGACCTCATTAGCATGGTCTTTGGTATCAGGACCGGATTTTGGCAAGCCACCAACACTCTGACAGAGTGATAGTTGCCATTTCGAAATACCGGAGCCAGTTTGATCACATGCCCGACCCCTGATAGTAGCTGGTCGATATCGTCAATGTTGGCATTGTGAGGAGGGACCCCATATATGCATATACGTGCTTTGTGCTCCAATGGTGAATAGACCATACCTTGAGTTCTTGTCCATTCAGCCAATTGTACATAGGAACGGTTATCAACCGCAAATACCCCCACGTGCACCGCATGGTCACGGAGGTCCTTCGTCGGGAAAATGACTATGCAATGAGCAAAAGCCGGATCTAGCTGCCCGACTTCGAAGTCCTGTGGGTGGTGACCAAGTTGAGCAGCCAAGGTCGTAGCCAACCGTTGTAGTAGTGTTTGCTTGTTAACATTGGGGCCGATATGGACTGCGGCAGCGCGGTCCAGCTCTTCATTTGTCGGGTGAAAACCGTCTCTGGGAGGTACATAAGCTGTTTGCTGTTCGGGTCGTGCACCCGGGAGGCGGCTTGGGGGTATCATGGGCATTGTTTGCCAGTTTTCCATGTTTTCTTCTTTGGTTTTTGGAATGTCTTGTTTTTTAACTGGGGCAGGCTTGGGTGCTCCTCTGTTTTGGTTTGCTTCTCTGTTTTGAGTTACTGTGGGTCTATTTATACCCCTGCCAAAGGTTTGTTTCCTCTCCTTGCATCTGCCCGAGGTATGGCCGAAGTTATGGCAAGTGTAGCATTGAATACTGTTTCGGCACTGTGCCTTGGTGTGTCCCTTCCGTAGGCATTTGTAGCACCT
>JAJGRW010000063.1:5649582-5742760 GCA_025461045.1 Carex parvula
TTACTCAAAAAAAAAAATCTCTTAAATAAATATGAATATTAATAGAAAATTCAAAGGACAAGTTTGCCCTTACTATAAATACTTAGTATTTCATTAGAGCAACTAATTTGTCTACAATGATAATCAAATACTGGTATGAGGTAAGGATAAATTTTACTCAGCTAAACGAGGATAACACGTTTAACCAAAATAGAGAAATCATGGATAAATTCACAAAGAAGTAATATACATTGACACAAAATATTTTGGTGGGTTTTGTAAATACGGGAGAGACTTGAATAATGACATCTACACGATGCATTCCAACTGTTGTGAGACAATGGCAAGGAAATATTCTGATTTGACAAGTTTACCCAATGACTGGAACTTCTATACAACCTAATTGCCTATTGAGGAGATACAACAACAACAACAATCAAGTTTTTAGTCTCATACAAGTTGGGTAGGCAAAAAATTAAACCTAGTCATAATCATAAAGTCAAGGTAGATACTAATAAAATAGTAATAAAAATAATAATAATAATAACGGTAATAGTAGTAGTAATACTAATAGTAATAATGGTATCAATAATAATAGTGCTAATATTAATACTAACTATATTATGCCTAAACTATAGATCGTAGGGGTCAAACTCCTAAGCTCTACGTCCTTGACCCTGAACACTAGTCCTATGACCTAAGGCCTATAATACTACCCGTAAACAATCCCTAAATAATATTTCTTAGGTAATGGTTCTGGTACGTGAATCATTAACTTCCTCGCGCTCCTATCCAAAGCCAACTCCTTGAATACATTCTATTCCTTGAAGTCCTTTTTCACTGCTTTGTCCCATGTCAATCGTGGCCGACCTCTGCCACTTCTTGTATTTTCGATACGGCTTATAATTTCAGTATGCACCGGTGCCTCGGGAGGCCTCCGTTGGAGATGCCCAAACCATCTCAAGCGGTGTTGGACGAGCTTCTCATCAGTCGGTGCTACCCCAAGTCTGTCACGTATATCATCATTTCTAATTCAGTCCCATCTTGTATGCCCACAACTCCATCGCAACATACGCATCTCTGCAACACTTATCTCTGGAAGTGTTGTCTTTTAGTAGCCCAACATTGTGCACCATACAACATCGCAGGCCTGATCGTTGTCATATAGAACTTGTCTTTGAGCTTTTGTCGGACTTTCCTATCACATAGGATGCTAGATGCATGTCGCCATTTGACCCACCCCGCTCGTATCCTATGGCTAACATTTTCATCAATCTCGCCATCACTCAGCAGCATCGACCCCAAATATCAAAAGGTGTCATTCCTAAGCACTACTTGACCGGCCAAAGTGACATCTCCAACATCTGACCTGACACCACAAAACTTGCATCTCATATACTCGGTTTTAGTCCTACTAAGTCTAAAACCCATCGATTCTAAAGTATGTCTCCACAACTCCAGTTGCCTATCAACTCCTATCATACTCTCGTCAATTTGCACCGCATCATCAGCAAAGAACATACACCAAGGGATCTCCCCTTATATGTCCCTTGTAACTTGATCCAACACAAGGGCAAAAATGTAGGGGCTCAAAGCTAACCCTTGATGTGATCCTATCCTAAGAGGAAAGTCACTAGTTTCACTATGATATCACATGCTCTCACACTAGTCACAAAGTTACCGTACATATCCTTGATGAGGGTAACATACTTTGTTGGAACTTTCTTCTTTTGAAGAGGCCACCACATGACCTTTCTCGATTTGTTGTGTTGTCAAGAAAATCGCCTCCGTGATCGACCTCCCAGGCATAAAACCAAATTGGTTCTTCGTAACGCTCGTCATCCTTCTTAAGCGATGCTTAATGACTCTTTCCCAAAGCTTCATTGTATGACTCATAAGCTTAATTTCTCAGTAATTTGTACAACTTTGAATTTCTCCTTTATTCTTGAAGATTGGTACTAATATGCTTCTCCTCCACTCGTCAGACATTTTTTTTTACCAGAAAATACTATTGAACAACTTATTAGCCAAAGCTATCCCTACGTCTCCAAGGCATCTCCACACCTCGATGGGGATGTTATCAAGCCCCAACGCCTTGCCTACTTTCATCCTTTTTAATGCCTTATGTACCTCATACTCTTGAATTCTCCAAACAAATCGTCTGTTGGTGTCATCAAAAGAGTCCTCCAGCTTGATCGTGGTGCTATCATCCTCTCCATTGAATAGCTTGTCTAAGTATTATCTCCATCAGTTCTTTATCTTGTCGTCCTTCACCAAAAGTCTATCATTTTCGTCCTTAACACTTTTAACTTGGTAGAAGTCTCGTCTTCATCTCGTAGAGTATAGCTATCCTATAGATGACCTTTTCGCCCTCCTTCGTACATAGCTTCTGATATAGATCTTTACATGCACGACCTCTTGCTCACTCACAGCTCTCTTTGCATTCTTTTTTGCCAATTTGTACTTTTGTATGTTGTCCTCACTTCTCTGATGATGCAATCATTTGTAGCATTCCTTCTTCTCTTTGATAGCCTTTTGCACGTCCTCATTCCAGTACCAAGTATCCTTAGGTTCATGTCGATTTCCTCTTGTCACCCCAAACACCTCTGTAGCCACCTTTCGAATGCGAGTTGCCATCTCCTCCCACATGCGATTTGCTTCTCCTTCTAAGTTCCATGCCCGTGAGGCATCCCCTTTTAGCTTCCACTACTTCATCCTTGTAGTTTTGGCACCTTTGTCCTGTCGAACAAGTATCCAAAGACGCCTATTGAGGAGATAAATAATAAATAGTTTTTCTGAAACTACCGGGGCAATACATCCGTTGACCCAAAACACATGTAGGCAGAAAAATTAAATATTTGATGGAAGAATAAGCTATTACCATTTTTTTGATAGACTATAGCTATATCCTTACTGTTTCTATTCAACCATGAGTATTGGTATTCACAATTCACAAAATTCGCATTGGTATCATATTTCAGATTTTGGATATTTCTATTTCCTGCTCTTATTTTGATAATGGAAATTAAATATTCAGATAGATCCAAAGCCTTACAAATAATTTGAATGTACACTCCTCAGAGAATACTTGAGTTCAAAATATTGTTCCTATTACAACTTTAGAACTGTATCAAATTTCATAACCTTCACAAATGCAAAGCACATGATTTCAGTATCATATAATAATTAGTTTCCCGAAATCCTTGGCCGCGTATATTTGAATTAAACAGTTTCAACTAATGGAGTGACGAAAAACTATAAATTTAGGAGTAACAAAAAATTCGCACAAATAGCTTATTGTACAATACAAGAAAGCAACAAATCAACTTGAATTATTGCTGCAAAACTAGCTAACAGTATTCAGCTTGATCACACTGAATTCGAAAAGACCAACTGTCGCACAATAATTTGGTGGCCAGATGACTCAATGTTTCCTCGGAAAAGAAAATCCTTTTTCACACAAAGAAAAGAGGAGGGATGGACGGGAGGGAGAGGGAAAGGGTACATCGTTTGAAGGGGAAAACTTGTCCTTTTAATTGTTTATTATTAATGATCTTTATTTTTAGTAATTAACATAAGGAATGGAGATATTAAATTTTAGTGTGTTTAGATGGCGAAATAACTATTTCTAAAATTTTGTTGGCTAAATCAACAAGTTTTGGCAAAACAATATCCAGCAAATTGCTTTCAGATAATTTCTTCAGTTGCAAAATGTAACAGTATATGTCGACCCTAATTGTTGTAGCAAATGATGAAATGAAGAGAGAAAAGCTGAGCTGGCAGACACGATACAAGATAATAGAAGGGATAAGTAGTGGCTTACGGTACCTCCATGAGGAATCTGAATTGAAAATTGTACACAGGGATCTGAAACCAAGCAACATTTTGCTAGATGAACATATGAATCCAAAAATATCAGACTTCGGTCTTGCAAAGCTTTACAATGATGACCAAACCCATATGGAGACATCCAAGTTTGCAGGGACCTAGTAAGGCTTCAATTTATATTTTTATGATTTAGAAACTCAATTTTTATATCAAATATTTGATATGAAAGAACTCATTTTGCCTCTATTAGTTCCCCAATATTCTAAACTATTGTTCCTTATTTCCATGGATCATAAACAGTGGATACATGGCACCAGAATATGCCATGCTCGGGATGTATTCACAGAAGTTGGATGTATATAGTTTCGGTGTTTTGCTTCTGGAAATAGTAACTGGGAGAAAAAACAGTTCATTTTCAAACAATCAGCTTGCTTCCAGCCTAATTAGCTATGTAAGCATGCAATTTACTGTTATGAAATTTACATCCTATAGGCTCAGACCAATAGTTAAAAAATAAGTTTTCACATATATATACCAATAAGTGCCTCATAAATAAAAAATAATATGATATGGATTGAGAAAGCATTTTCAAACCGAAAGGGAAATCATTGATAAACTTGTTTGTACCTAAAGGTCCGATCAATATGAGGAATTGTTCAATTTGACTGCAATTTATTTTTATGGTTAATTTGTCTGCAAATTTTTGTTGGTTGATAAATATAAATCGTCACTTCATATAAACGCCAAAAAATAATTTGGTTTTATTAATTAAACAATACGGACAAATTAATAGAAAGTTGTATCTATGTTTAGGCATGGCAACATTGGGCAAAAGGGAAAGTGGAGTTTTTGAAGGACCCAGCACTAGATGACGCATGCCTTGAACAACTATCGAGATGCATCCACATAGGATTACTCTGTGTGCAAGAAAATCCGATCAATAGACCCAACATGGGCACCGTCAGTCTTATGCTCCGAAACAACTCTATAACGATTCCAGCTCTACCGAGGCGTCCGAGCAGAATGGATTTTTCGTTACTTGAGGGCAGCATGAACATGAGCACTAAAGAATCGTGATGTTATATTCTAGTAGATATGCGGAGTACGTATCTACTATAATTTACCATCAATTTCTTATCAAATTACTATCTTTTTTCGTTACATATCGTTACAATCTACTTACTTTTTGTTTGGGACCAATTTTATGTGCATCTTTTCACATCTATCTGTTTTATTGTAATATTTTTCCGATTTAGTTATTTTGGAATACATGATATGATAACCAATTTTATACTTTTATATGCTTCAATTTTTTTTCTGGGGGCAATTATAGTATTGAGTGAGGCTACGGTACTATGCATAGCACGGTTTGGTCCGTGCTACGGCTCAATATTTGAGTTTTCAAAATCCGAACGGTCGATCCGAACCGTTCAACATGATTATAAAATGAATATGTACTTGCAAACCAAATTTTACATTTTTTCGATTTTTTTAGATAGGTAGAAAATCCAAACAACCGATCCGAACCGTTCCGAACAACCGATCCATGGCACTATATTTTCATTTTTGAAAATCCAAACAACCGATCCGAACCGTTCAACATGTTCTAAATATTGAAATGTGCTTGGAGACTAAATTTTACATTTTTTGGAATTTTCTTACTATTTATTAAGCCACTTTGAAAATCGCTGATCCGGTGGTCCAGAAATTTTTACTGTTTTTTACTGTTCACAGCGGATCAGTGATTTTCAAAGTGGCTTAATAAATAGTGAAAAAATTTCAAAAAATGTAAAATTTAGTCTCAAAGCACATTTCAATATTTAGAACATGTTGAAAGTTCGGATCGGTTGTTTGAATTTTCAAAATGAAAATATGGCCCGAAGTAAAGAGGGGGTTTTACTTTGCAAAGCACAATAGCCCATCTATATATATATATATATATATATATATATATAGAGTGAGGCTACGGTACTATGCATAGCATGGATTGGGTCCGTGCTACGGCTCAATATTTGAGTTTTCAAAATACTAATGGTCGATCCAAACCGTTCAACATGATTATAAAATGAATATGTACTTGCAAACCAAATTTTACATTTTTTTGATTTTTTTTACTATTTTTTTAGATAGGTAGAAAATCACTGTTTTTGGATGGTCCAGAATTTTCAGAGTGGCTTAATAAATAGTAAAAAAATTCCAAAAAATGTAAAATTTGGTTTCCAAGTACATATTAAAATTTGGTTTCCAAAAAATTTGGTATTATTTTTCCAAGTACATATTAAAATTTAAAATTTGGTTTCCAAGTACATATTAAAATTTGGTTTCCAAAAAATGTAAAATTTGGTTTCCAAGTACATATTAAAATTTGGTTTCCAAGTACATATTAAAATTTGATTTCCAAGTACATATTAATATGGAGAACAAGATGAACGGTTTGGATCGGTCATTCGGACTTTGAATCGGTGATTTATGGTCCAATGCACAAGGGTGCCTATGCATTGCAATGCACCATAGCCCATCTCTATATATATATATATATATATATATATATATATATAGGGGCTGGCTACTATGCTTATATAAGCAAAAGCCCACATATGCTTATAACTCATTTTTGCGTTTCCAATGTTCAAATGGTCGATCCGACTGTTCATCTTGTTCTCCATATTAATATGTGCTTGGAGACTAAATTTTACATTTTTATGAATTTTTTTACTATTTATTAAGCTACTTTGAAAATTGCTGATCTGGGTGAACAGTAAAAACAGTGTTTCCAAAATTCTGGACCATATGATCAGCAATTTTCAAAGTGGCTTAATAAATAGTAAAAAAATTCAGAAAAATGTAAAATTTAGTCTCCAAGCACATATTAATATAGAGAACAAGATGAACGGTCGGATCGACCATTTGAACATTGGAAATGCAAAAATGCTCATTTAAGCATATGTGGGCTTTTGCTTATATAAGCATAATAGCCAAGCACTATATATATATATATATATATATATATATATATATATATATATATATATATATATATATACACGGAGGCTAGATCACCCTAATAGAAACATATATGTATATATATTCACTTAAATTACCAATGGCTCAAAATTTGTAACAGGTGGCATAACAAGAGACCCTGCCAAATGCCTACACAGTAAAACATATGGTGTAAATGACATCTGCCATCGGTTGAACAGCGCAAGAGATGGCATTGAATGATCAATGGCATCAAATATCGAACACCGTATGTAGGATCGCCATCGAAAGTAGATCCGATGGCGTTTCTATATTAAATGGCTACTTTAACGACCGAAAAACTATTAATCTCATCTGTCCTTTTGTTGAAGATTGATCTCAGAATAATCATCATCGACCGTTAGATCAAGATCTAAGTGTGTAGATTAAATACCAAATATAGAAAGAAATAAAACGGTAACGTGTACCGTTGTTACCAAAATAGCAAAATAGTACAAACGGCTATATTTTAGTCTTTATGATAAATAGGGACTGTTTGTAACAGATTTTAGTAATGAAAGAATATACAATTATTTTCTCCCCTCAGAATATTCATCTCTGTAAAAATATCATGGTATAAGAGCCATAGGTTCAAAAATCCCACAGAAGTGCCAACCAAACTAGCAAAGCTAGTCGGTTGATCAGAGTCAAAATAATGATGATTTATGTAGGGTTTTGGCTTAGGTTTTACATATTTTCTCACACTTTTGTTTAATTAATTAGAGAAAAAGGCTACTGTCACCCTTCTTTATGTTTTATTGCAGAAAACAGGTTTTGGGACTATTTTACACCAGATGGAGCTAGAATCGGGTCAATCGGATTAGCTACGCTCATCGACTAAGTCCCTGTTACGGCCAGTATTGACCAATACGGACCAGGCCTAGCACAGACCAGAAGATAGCGCTGGAAGCATTAAACTCTAACTGCCAAGGTCCTAATACGGACCGTATCACCTGATACGGCCCGTATCCGAAGGCATCTCTTGGGGAATAACTGCCGACAGCTGTTTTCAGATCAGTTTCTTAGCCCCTACTCAACCTCTACACGTCCCTCCACTCCTATATAAGGCCCCTGGGTAGAAGGAATAATCATCTTTGTAATTAGGGTTAGATTTGATTAAAGTGAGAAGAGAGGAGTGCTTGTAACAATGCCGTTCCGCGGCTAAGTTCCTTTTCTTAGGGCTAGGCAGTAAACCTTGTTACTCTTGATGTTTTGATATATATATTTCTGTTGATTATGGTTTCTTGTTGTTGTACTAAAATGCTTTTGTGATTTACTATCTCTTCATCTAATTTCAATGATCTAGTTTGAGTCCGTTAGGGTAGTGACAGTACTTTAATGGTAAGAGAAACTATTTGTATGAATTAGCCTCGTTGAGATCTATTAGGTTTATGTGAAGAAAACCTTAGCGGGGAAACCATAAACCAGACCAACAAAACGCGTACCAAATTCTATCACATGCGTAAAGAAATTCGCAGTGATCTATGT
Source organism: Carex parvula (assembly GCA_025461045.1). Taxonomy (NCBI): domain Eukaryota; kingdom Viridiplantae; phylum Streptophyta; class Magnoliopsida; order Poales; family Cyperaceae; genus Carex; species Carex parvula. The sequence continues at coordinate 5,657,899 of JAJGRW010000063.1, forward strand.
AGTAATTTGGGGTATTTGAGAGATCAGACATTTGCGTAAGGTAAATAGCAGTGTCCTACGTAGAATCTCGGTGAAAGATCTGTCATTCTTGCGTAACATAAATTGCAGTGACCTATGTGGTGTCTTTCATTAAAACAACAATAGGAAATCAGACGCAACAGGAATATATTATCAAGGCGGATTGAGTGGCAATGGTGTGCCGAAACCCTAGGAATTCTCATCTCTATCTTTATTTTAATTACTTTTAATTGTTTCCTAATTTACATTGATCAAAACAACATCTCTCAATTTTCGATTGCTCAAAGCATTGAACCAATATTCCCTGTGGATCGACCTCGAATATACTACTCGATAGGATTGTGCGCTTGCAGTCCGAACCGATAGCATTTCCGAGTTTATAAATATTAAAAGAAACATTGCTCTCTTTTGAGTGATCAAGCTTTTTGGCGCCATTACCGGGGAATAACGGTTCATTGTGCAAGGCCTCGCGAGACGTCCTTGCTTTGACCATTGAATCCAATTAACTAGAAACGCCTAGATTTCTTTTTATTTTCTGCATTTTTATTTTTCTTTTATTTTCAATTTCGTTTTTATTTTTATTTTCTTTTTATTTTCAGTTTTTAGTTTAATTTTCAGATTTTCTTTTCTTAGTAGGAAACTGCACGCTGGCCGAATCATCCGTACGAAGATCCGAGAGGATTGCTAGTAGGAGAGGACAATTCGCTTCCACATCACCGATAAGAACCAATCATAGTTCTTCATCAAGTAATTCTGAAAGCGAAGAAGACTCAGATTCGATCAACATGAATATCCCACCGAACGAACCGATCAACAATGGAAGACAAGACAATGATGATAATGGAGTTCACGATGCAGCAAGACCCAAACTTCTACGAGACTATTGCGTACCGCGCGCGAATTATCCTAATTCTAATATAAACCCGCCAACTGTTACGAACCGTAATTTTAAGGTCAAATCTGCTCTCATAAATATGGTTTCGCAACAGCAATTTGGAGGATTTCCACATGAAGATCCACATCTTCATTTGTCAATTTTCCTAGGGATATGCGAGACGATAAAGATCAACGGAGTTACCGATGAAGCAATCAGGCTAAGGCTATTTCGATTTTCATTAAAAGATAAAGCAAGAGCATGGTTGTTTTCCTTACCGGCCAATTCCATTCAAACTTGGGACCAATTGTTTAATGTGTTTATTACAAAATATTTTCCACCATCCAAAACTTCGAGGTTTAGAAATGCAATTACTAATTTTGAACAAGGGATGGTGAAACATTGTGTGAGGCATGGGATAGATATAAGGATATGTTAAGGTGTTATCCACATCATGGTCTAGAAAGATGGCTGATTGTCCAAACTTTTTATAATGGTCTAAACCCTACCGATAGGTTGTCTATTGATGCTTCCGCAGGAGGAGCAATCATGAACAAGGAACCTGACGAGGCTTACAACATAATTGAAGAGATTGCAATCAACCAACACTACTGGATCCCTGAGCGAAGGAAGCCAACTCCAACACCAGGCATGCACCGAGTAGATGATATATCCATGCTGAGCGCAAAGATTGATGTTTTACAAATGGCACTCAACAAGCAAACCAAGCAGCGAACGGTAGCAGCAGTCAATGCCGTAACAGCATGTGGCTATTGTGGAGGAGCGCATGAGATGACCGAATGTATGAATGTGTCGCAAACTGAGGAAGAAATGGAGCAAGCAAACGCAATCGATAACAGCTTTTGACCTCAGCCCGCTTACAATACATACCATCCGAACAACCGAAACCATCCAAATCTCTCGTACGCAAATAATCAAAGGCCTGCTGCACCCCAACAGAACTACCAACCACAGCCCAATTATCAACCAAGGCAATACAATCAACCACAGCAACCTGACATCACATCTTTAATGGAGAGATTCCTAGAGAAGCAAGATAAGGCTAACGCCGAAATCACGCAAAAGATCGAATCCTTAACAAACCGCAACAAAGACTTAGAAGACAATGTCTCTAAGATGGCTAAAGAACTCTCGAGTATTACACGCGGAAAAGGCAAACTTCCGGGCCAACCGGAAGAAAACCCGAGAGAGACTTGCAAGAGCATAACATTAAGGAGCGGTACAGCTTATCAGGGACCTCCCATGCCCGATCAAACTTCCAATGAGATGCATGCAGAGCCATCGCACTCCGAAGAGTACGAGCCGCAACCACCGGAGCCGCCCGTATTCGAAACGCAGGCAGACCCTATTGAGGAGCAGAATGACACCGTAGGTAGAGACGAACGACAATCCGAACCTGAATATATTGCACCACCACCCTACAAGCCACCTCTGCCATTCCCTCCAAGGCCTGCCAAGCACAAGATAGAGCCGCAATTCGCGAGATTCATGGAGACACTCAAGCAATTACAAGTCACAATCCCCTTCACCGAAGCAATTGCAAGCATACCCTCGTATGCTAAATTTCTGAAGGAGATTCTTTCAAACCGTAATAGACTCAAAGTATTCTCAACAGTTCCGCTCAATCTGGAATGTAGCGTGCTCGTGCAAAGCAAATTACCGACAAAGTTGAAAGATCCGGGAAGCTTTTCGATACCATGCACAATTGGCACAATAGATTTTAAGAAAGCTTTATGTGATCTGGGGGCAAGTGTTAGTTTGATGCCAAAGACGGTATTTGATAAATTGAATTGTGGAGACCTATCACCAACTCAAGTGGCATTACAACTGGCTAATCGGTCAATTCGGTATCCGGAGGGAGTATTGCTAGATGTACCGATCAAAGTTGGAGACTTTTGGATACTTGGAGATTTTGTTGTGGTCGACATGGAAGAAGATGAACACATTCCAATCATCCTTGGAAGACCATTCATCGCCACATGTGGAGCAATGATTGATGTCAAGAATGATAAAATTTCACTGAATGTCGGAAAGGACAAGGTTACTTACGACATAAACAGAGCTCTAAAATACCCTTCTGACATTGATCGTGTCTTCAATTTGGGCATCACTGACGAATTTGAAGAGGAAGAATATCCATTCGATGAATTTGAAGAGTTCATGGGTTTAGAAGATTTGGATAGCCTTCTCGGAAGGGAAGATGACGAAGCGCAACCTGAACAAGATTTCACCACTAAACCTGACGAGGTTTACAATTAAACATGCGCAAGTTGCACCACTATCACAGAAAAAGGAGAAGAAATTCCCATATCCAAAGTCCTACAACCTGTATTTCCCAATACAATTAGTAGCGAAGAGAAGAAAAAGGAAAGGGCAAGCTCTCCTCCGCAACTCGAACTCAAACCTCTTCCACCCAACTTACAATACGAATTTCTAGGCCCAAACCGAACCTATCCGGTAATTGTCAGCTCTCAGCTTGACAAGACCCAAATCAGCAGACTCGTCAATACACTCAGAAACACAAGAAAGCCATCGGCTACACGATCGATGACATCAAAGGTCTCAGTCCTACCATTTGCATGCACCGAATTCTGCTAGAGGAAGATCACAAACCTTCTCGAGAACCGCAAAGAAGGCTCAATCCGAACCTGAAGGAAGTGGTCAAGAAAGAAGTCCTGAAGTTGCTAGATGCAGGCATCATTTACCCCATCTCTGATAGCAACTGGGTGAGTCCCGTCCAGGTCGTTCCAAAGAAGGGAGGCACCACAGTTGTGAAAGGAGATAACGACGAAATGCTCCAAACAAGAGTCGTTACAGGATGGCGAATGTGCATTGATTATCGGCGGCTAAATGTGGCGACAAGAAAGGACCACTACCCTCTTCCGTTCATCGATCAACTGTTGGAGCGACTAGCAAAGCATTCATACTTCTGCTACCTTGATGGATACTCCGGCTTCTTCCAAATTCCAATTCATCCTCAAGATCAAGAAAAGACCACATTCACATGCCCCTACGGAACTTTCACATACCGACGCATGCCCTTCGGGTTATGCAACGCCCCAGCGACCTTCCAAAGAGCCATGGTGTCTATCTTTTCAGATTTTGTTGAAGAAATAATGGAAGTATTCATGGATGATTTTTCAGTTTATGGGGATACCTTCGACTCATGTTTGAAAAACTTGTCTAAAGTTCTAAAAAGATGTGAAGAAGTAAACCTCGTATTAAATTGGGAAAAATATTATTTTATGGTACAAGAGGGAGTTGTGCTTGGTCATACCATTTCCTCTAAGGGATTGGAGGTTGACAAAGCAAATGTCGAGGTAATTGAAAAATTAACTCAACCAACATGTATTCGTGACATTCGCAGTTTTCTTGGTCATGCAGGTTTTTATCGAAGATTTATCAAGGACTTCTCAAAAATCGCGAAGCCACTCTCAAACTTGACCATGAAGGATGCCGAGTTCATCTTCGATGGAAAATGTATCGAAGCATTCAACATACTCAGGAATGCTCTGATTTCAGCCCCAATTCTCCAACCACCCGACTGGGACCATCTTTTTGAGATCATGTGCGATGCAAGTGATTACGCAGTAGGAGCAGTCCTGGGACAGCGGAATGATAAGAAGCCATATGCAATTTATTACGCAAGCAAAGTTCTAAATGAAGCCCAATGCAATTACACAACAACTGAAAAAGAACTACTCGTAGTAATCTTTGCAATTAACAAATTTCGATCTTACCTTGTAGGTTCAAAAGTCATCATCTATACAGATCATGCAGCAATCAAGTACCTGATGGTGCAGCAATCAAAAGTCATTATCTGTGCCCTTCTTATCCCTAATTTCGATGTCGAACTCTTGCCGAAGGACGCAAAACCTAGACTCATCCGATGGGTACTTCTCCTACAAGAGTTCGACATCGAAATTAGGGATAAGAAGGGCACAGATAATTCGGTAGCTGACTACTATAATTCGGCAATCAATAGTACTTCACTATCAAAGTTCAAATTATAGAATCTTTTTCTATTTTCTTGTACCTTGTATCAGTAACACAGTTTTAGGATATATCTTTAAAATGCTTGATGTTGCCATAGTCACAAGATTCGCGAATAAAACGTTTTTTTGAGATTTTCAACATGGTTCTGAAAATCGGAATCGGTCACTTAATTGTGGAATCGGAAAGTCGGATTTTTTTGGCACAAGCTTGTTTTGTACTTAAAAAAATAATTTGCTAAATAATTATGTTGAAATGAAAGTTACACTAAAATAATTCACTGTTATAACCATTCTGCAAATTTTTCAATCTACAGTAATTAACTATTTAAATATTAATAACACTCATAAAATTAAATTCGGATGGATAACAATCAAATTTGTATCTAATCACTTATAAATTAAAATATATCTAATTTTAAAATAAAATTAGACTATTCCATAAGATAATAAAAAATAATATTCACAAAAGAGAAATAAAATATATAATTTTTATTCTACATTTTTTGATAAAAAAAGTAGAACAACAAATTTGATAAAAAAAGTAGAACAACAAATTAATAATTGAAAAATGTACAATAAAATTTGGTATTTTGCACATGTAATAATTGACGAGGAATATTCTAGCAAAATATTTAAAGTCAAATGAATGATTCAAAAAGTCAGCCACTTAAAGAGGTCCACGTGGAACTCTCTTAAGGGGTGCTATATGAAGGCGAACACGTATCCTCTGCAATAACTCAAAAGAGAATCTTTTGAGTTAGTGCATCTCTGCCGACTGATATTAAACGGAGCCAATCCGGGTGTCTAATTTTAACCGAGGCGCCCTTTAATATTTGTGGGGATCTAATTTGCACGGATCATAAAGTGAATCGGTTGGTCCAGATGCATTAACTCAAAAGATTTCCTTTTGAGTTATTGCAGAGGATAAGAATTCATAAGAAGGCACGGATTGAGGCCTAGCTGTGTTTCTTGTGCGTAATCTTAACCGTTGATCTAGCTTGGATGAATGGCCGGTGGCTCTTAGTGAAAAGAAAAAGTTCAGAACCTTTACTAGCCTACACGCTGTAGTCTTGAAGTTGAAACTGCATAATAAATGTCAATATTTTTGGTTCTCTGATCCCGGTCTATGTAAACCTATTAATGCATTGATATCTAGAAACAAGAAATTTATACACCGTGTCTATTTATAATATTTCTCGATTAATCTTTGTCCTTCAAAGCTCAAACGTTAGTCTTTCTTCTGAAAAAACGAAAATGGCGTGAACTTCTTCTCCGAAAAAAAAACGGCTTGGAACTTTTCGACACGGCTGAACTCAGACCAAAACTCGGGTGACTCGACCAAAACTCGGTCTAACTCGGCCTGAAATCGGCTAACTCGACCGAGTCAAGCACTGCTCAACCGAGTTTTGCTGAAAAACTCTCACAGGCGCGAGACTCGGGTGAAACTCGGATCGGACACGACCGAGTCCGAGTTGACATGGAATTGACCAAGTTTCCAAACTGAACAACGTATAAAACGCGAAAAACTGAATTTTACGAATTATTCATCAATAAAATATTTTTTATGAGTTATTTGTAAACAAAACGCAAAAAAAAAAAAAAAAAAATTTTTTTTTGGTTTTCTTTTGCTCCCTTGTGGTACCAAATCATATCCGAATTATTCAAGAATCACAAATTTTTGACCCTGCCGAACCGAACCCGAATAATTCATCTGTCATTATTGATTTGGTCAGACGGTTTTTTATGTGTGTACAACTTCAGTAGATCTTACACTTAAACTGTGTTTACATTCAACCCATTTTGATGAAAAAACTAATTTGAAGTTTTTGATGGGTAAATATCTAAATCAAGAAGTTCACTACAGCAGAAAGGAGCATCAGCGACCAAATTTTTGGTCGCTGATAGTATTTTCGCCGGTCGCTGATACTCATTCCGGTCGCTGAAAGTCAAATTTGGTCGCTGATACGCCGGTCGCTGATAATACGTCACCCCAATCACTGATAAGTTTTTGCGACCAAATGTTTTTGGTCGCTGTTGTTTTTTTCTGACGTCAAGAAAAAGGCATCTGCGACCAAATAAACGGTCGCTGATACTTAAAACCGGTCGTAGAAATTATTCTGTCAGGTTTTTGAAATTTTTTTTATTATTTAAATTTCCACCATTTAATAATTGGTACGACACGATTGGTACGAAATGTACCAAACAAATATAACAAACTATCATTCATATGCAACACAAGCAACAAACTATCATATTGTAAATTTTAAATTATCTCAAAACATGATCATATATATTCATCCAATGCAGGTCATTGTTACAAATGGACTTCTAATGATACGGTACTGGAACTCAAAGATGCTTGCAAACTGCAACTCAGAAAACAAATACAATTCTCCATTGCATCATTAGTTATGTCAGGATTACTGGAACCGCTAGATTTGACCTTCTTTGTCTTTGCATCTTGCTCCAGAGCCTTCTTAAGAAAAGTTAGCCACCAGCTGATGCTAGAACTGGAGCATTTGGCTGTTGATTAACAGTGTGAAACTGAGAGGGAGTTGCTACAAGAGGAATATTTTTTCTTCTTTCATTTATTGTAATTGGTCTTTCATTTGCCACCAGCTTCAATTTCTTTTTCCTATACAAAAGTTCATCAATTAATTCATTTGCTATTGGAAACTCAGGTGTTACCAGAAAATAAATAAACTGAGAGGGAGGAGCAACAATTCTGGGTCAGGCCTTAGAATAGCCGAGACTACATTTCTTATACTTGGATTAGTTATTCTACTCGACAAAACTCCTGTTTTTATATCCCAGTCTTTTTCAAAGGATTGAAATGCAACGACTAAGCTGTGTGCAAAAGTGACAGTAGAGGGACTGCTGAAAATCAGAGCCAAATATGACCTCATCAGGACTGGTGCACTGCGATTGGATGTCGCGCATGGTGGATTTAAACTGGTGGGACCGGTAGATGTTTGTCGTGGCAGTAGTGGCAGTTAGGCCACCTTTTGTTTTGAATTGCTTGCTCCCATATATGAATTGAAGTGCCTTTCCATTCTCTATTGGGCATTCTCTGTCAAATTGGGGAGTTTAGTGCTCAAGTACTTAGGCTTCCCTTGAGTAGTCCCAGAACTAATCAGAAAGAATAAAAATTAATTAATAAGTTAGTGATGGTAAGAAGACAATTCAACATGTACCCCAGCAAAAAGTCAAAGTTTAATGCATAACCATGAAAATGGTACTATTAGGTGCACAATCCAATAAAAATTTATAACATGATGCAATAGCCTACAAAATAAGATCATTTCTATAGTCTTCCTTCACTATTTATTTGCTAGGGCATGCATGATATTTGGCATTTCTCTAAGCCCATGTATGACAGTGAAAGCACTAGAGATTGTACCTAAGAGATATGGATGTAACTGGTTTTCCTGTAAGTATAGGTGCAGCATCTCCATCTACAATCCTCTGTATGTACGGTTCAAGATCATGGTGTGTAACTAATGGCACGCAAGCTCTGAAGCTCTCTATGTCAGTTCGGCCTCCAAGACCCAGTCCTTGCAAATACTCGGTATCTCCATTTTCTTCTAGAATCATCTTTAGCGTGTCTCTCTGAACTCTGCTCGCCTATTATCAAGTATTATGTCCTCTCAGGCAGTATCAATTCTGAATTCTGACCTTTAGTAAAGAAACAAACAAGAAAAATTTAGCACCAAAAAATTTCAAATTTTTAGTTCTGAGGGTCCTGTGTTTCGTCCATATGTGTGAACCCTTTACAATTTCAAACTCATACAGGATTCACACTCAATTTTAGTAGGGTTTACCTTTTTACCCTAATTTATTTGAATTGGGATTGCTGTAGTCCCACAACAGCTGTTTTAATTCTCTGAATGCAAGGGCTCCGCACTTAGACAATCACTCGCAACAGGCGGGGGTCTGTGAGAGGCTGCTCCAGTGCAGCCATCCGTGTGCGGATCGATGCTCAGGACATATCTTTGACTGTATTGGCCAAAATACATATTTAAAAATTATATTTGCCCCCAGGTGTATCTCATATGTATGATTCAATCACAAGCCTGATGTACATTTATATCAGCAGCCTTGCTGTATCAGGGTGACATAGTTGTGAAGTCTATGGAAGATGCCAGCAGTTCGCATCTTGTCTGTTTTGTGAATGGTGCGGTTTTTGCAATACTAAAATTATTGGGTGTTCTTTTGCAAATATGGACAAATTGATGTACTTTATTTCCTTTTATATTGATTTTTAGGCAAGAAAATGAACATAACACAATCTGACCTCTCATTTGCCAATGCAGAATTTGCTAAAGATGCTTGTTAAAACCTCTTCAGAAATGTCATCCCCGCTAATTTGGCCAAGTGCCAGGGCAGCTTCCCTCAAGTCTATTGTCCAAAAATCAACTGTCATTGTTTGATGGGCTGATTTCTGGTATTTTAAAATGAATTTAGATAGTAGAAACTTCTCAAGAATGAGTACAAAATTAAGGCGACTTTGAAATACCTGACTCGTCATAATATGTTCAATTAGCTTTGCATCCTCTTCGCTCCATCCATCAATGGCACTTATTGCGTCGGGGTCACTCCGATCTCCAGCGGCGGGGTCACAGCGTCGGGGTCACAGCGTCGGGGTCGGGGTCAGAGAGCGGGGTCGGGGTCGGGGTTCCAGCGGGGGGTCGGGCGGAGGGGCTTCGGGCGGCGCAGGGGGGTCGGGTGGAAAGGGCTTTGATTTTGGGGAAGCGTTTTGATTTTGGCGGAGGCGTTTTGATAAAGGCGCGGGTTTTATTTTTCAGCCGCGCGTTTTTTTCAGAGATAAAAAAAAAAAAAAGAATTTCAGCGACCGGTATTGTCGCCGGTCGCTGATACCGGTCGCTGATATAGTTGGTCGCCGGAATTTGAGTGGAAATCTTTATTTCCGGAGAGAAATTGAGAATCAGCGACCGGCGTCACCACCGGTCGCTGATACCGATCGCTGAAGCTCCGTTTTGCTGTAGTGGTTACGATGGGTGTATATATGAATTTGTTGTTTATAAGCTGTACAAATTACTCGTTCAGAAAACCGTACCACCCCACATGAAAAATGGAATTAATATAATACACAACCCAAGAAAAGACTAACACAGTAGCCAGTAGGGTTGTTGGTGCTAAGACATAGAAAAAGTAAGCAACAGAGGGGTCTACAGAAAAACCATGATAATTAATGTATAACACATCAGTAATAAAGAAGTGAATGAGATATATTCATTTCAATAACATGTTGGCACCTTTACTACAGGAAATTTTGGCTTTTCTTCCTTTCTATGTCATTCGAGTACAAATCATGGTTTGGAAAATCGGCCGATTCCGAGTCAACTCGGCCGAGTTAACTCGGTATCGGCCGTCACCGATCCGATTTTAGGCCGAGTCTCGCGCTCGTGCGAGTTTTTCAGCAAAACTCGGATGAACAGTGCTTGACTCGGCCGAGTTAGCCGATTTTCAGGCCGAGTCAAGCCGATTCAACCGAGTTTCACCCGAGTCAGGCCGAGTCAAACCGAGTTTCACTCGAGTCAGTACATGGGCAGTGAAAATCATTGTCCTAGACTGATTTGGTGTCTCGCCTTAGCTTTCTGTTGTATCTTAAGGTTGAGAGAAAGAAAATCATTGTTATTGATTTGAGATTTAAGTTCAATTTTGCATCTTTTGAAGAAGGAAATGGTGCTCGAAATTTTTTTGGAAAAGACGAAGTCCCTGGCTGAGTTAGGAGGAAGAATCTTCAGTTATTTCTGTGGCTAGACTTGGTGTATAATTTTGTACTATAGAAAATTTGAATATTTCTAGTGGTTCATGATAAACCTTGTTCATTTTATATATTCAAGAAATTATTCTTTTTCCTGTTTTGTCTGTTGAACAAAACACTTAGTCAAAGACACAAAAGTGTGCTTGTTTGATTGAGTGACTTACTAGGCCTCTAGCCTGCGAAGCCTTACTATTTTATTTTATTTATATTTTTTATATTTAACTAGAGTGAAGGAGATGCATACACAGTGGTTTGTTATTTTTTTTTTTTGACTAAAATAAAGAATGGGATTGCACTATATTACAAATTTGATTGTTAAGAAAATATAAAATGTAGAAATTAAACATTTTATTTCTCTTTTGTGAATATCATTCACGTTTTTATTATTATTTTATGAAATAGTCTATTTTATATTAAAATTAGATAATTTTAATATTTTAAGTAATTACACTACAAATTTAATTGTTATCCATCCGAATTTAATTATTATGAGTGTTATTAATATTTAAACTGTTAACTATTCAAATACTATTTTTTTCCTATTTTTTTTAGTACAAAACAAGTTTCTGTCAAAAAAATCCGAGTTTTCGATCTGATTCTGCTGATTCTGTCCGATTTCGATTCCATATGTTGGATATGAGGATGTTAATAATTCTTTATTTGACACTACATTAATATCTTCATTTTTTGGCTCTGTACAACAATATCCTCATTCATATTTTAATACAGAGGACGATGAGATGATCCAGCCAGCTCGGCATAGCTTCTGGCAATAAAAAGTGTGTTCTATTTGTAATGCATGTATTACATTATATAATTAGTGGATTATTTTAGTGTAATATTTGTCTTAACATAGTTTTTCTAAAAATTATTTTTTACCAATTTTTTTCTACTTTTTAGCTACAAAACAAGTTTCTGCCAAAAAAATCCGAGTTACCGAGTCAACTCGGCCGATTCCGGCCGATTTACCCGATTCCGATTCCACAGTCAAGAACCCGATTCCGATTCCGATTCCGAGTTTCAGAACCATGGTACAAATGCATTATGCAACCTTCTTTTTGGCTGCCTACGAAAAGCTTATTATTCCCCACTAATAGAGTGTCAGTCATGTAAATTGGCTACATCATTTTTGATGGACAATATCTTCTCCTTCAAGACCATCCTTCTCCCTGTTGCCATTCTTCTTTTCACCAAAACCCTTTTCTCTAATATCAACAAAAACAGCAAAAAGAAACTCCCACCAAGCCCTCCCGCACTTCCATTCATCGGCCACCTACATCTCCTAAAGCCACCTCTACACCAAGCACTCACTGGCATATCGAAGCGTTATGGTCCGGCCACCTTTCCCTGCTTCGGCTCCCATCCAACTCTTGTCATCTCCTCTCACACCTTGGCAGAGCAGTGCTTCACAACACGCGATATGGCCTTTGCAAATCGACCCCAGCTGTCATCTGTCAAGCTGCCCAATGCAATTCCCATGGCCAACTATGGTTCATACTTGTGCAGCGGGCACCAGATTGCAGTAGTGGAGCTTCTGTCAAATCAAAGGCTTCAAGCCTCTTGAGATATCCGGACCAGGGAGGTTCGAGACATGGTCCGACAGCTCTTTCAGTCTCACAACCGAAGTGAAAAATTAGAAAGATCCAGCAGCTTTAAAAAGCTCCAAGTGAATCACCATGATGATGATATCTGGAAGGCGGTTCAGTGGTGACAGCTTACAGAACTATGAGGAGATGAAATGGTACAAAGAAGCGGTGGAGGGTTGGTTTGAGCTGAGCGGAGGTTCTAATATAGACGATTTCTAGCCCATTTTTAGAATGCTTGATTTGAAAGGGGTCATGAAGAGAATGAGGGATGTGACAGATGTGAATGAGATAATGGCTCAGAAGTTGATCGACGAGCATAAGCAAGAAGGGGCTGAGAATAGGAACACCATGATTGCCAGAATGCTAGAGCTGCAGAAAGAGGATCCTGAGAAATACAGTAATTCAGTTATCCGAAATATTTGCATAGTAAGTGCCAAGTCTTTTTCTGTAATTTCTGAAATGGTACTTTCCTGTACACATGAACACCCAGAGCAGTTCCTCCATAAGCATGAAAACACATGCTATTTACCAAATTAATTACTTGAATTGAATTGAGTATTTCAAAAGATAATTAAGTTGATCCACATTCATTAGGAAAGGATACGTATAAAATAAAGAAGGAAAATTGGCCGTTCCGGATAGTAGTCACAACCATAGAAGGAAAAATTGGCCGTTCTGGACCGGAATTGGATTGTACCGATCCAATTTCAAGCTGAGTTAAACGGTATATGATTTTTTCATCCAATTTCGGCCGAATTAATGGTCATATTCCAGTCAAATTTCGGACGGAATGGTCATATTCCAGTCAAATTTCGGCCGAAACGCGCAAATACCAATCTTCAAAAAAAAAATTCCTTCCAGCGTGAATTGAACCAAGGACCTCTTGGTTATCAACCAAGCCAACTACAACCACACTATACTATCTTTTGTTACCAAAATACCTAATTAATAAGTGTTGAAATGCTTGTATTATATTGTATTAGTAGATTATTTGATTGTAATTATTTGTCTAAACAGAAATTGTTGAAAAATTATTTTTTATCAATTTTTTCCTACTTTTTAGTATAAAACATGCTTCTGGCAAAAGAATCTGTGTTTCCGATCCGATTCGGCTGATACTGACCGATTCACCCGATTCCGATTCCACGGTCAAAAGACGATCCCGATTCCGATTCTGATTTTCCTTCTATGGTCACAACACGGTACTCTCGAGTCAAGACATATGACTTGGGTTACGTGTTGTGTCGTGCCGTGACGAACCGAATTTTTTTCCATTGCTTGGTGGACGCCATAGTTTATGGGTGTTTTGCTTGTGATCCGAAATATTCAAATGATTTTTGGATTTTTAAAAATTTATTTATTTTATTTCCTAAATAAATATTCGGTAGGTAAATTGCTATAATTGGACCACAATGAAAAACTAACCCGAAGCTAAACAAACATAGACATGTACAATAAGCTGAAAAAATTATTTATTTTATTTCCCTGGACAGGACCAAAGTCATTTGGATTACATTAATATCGAAAAAAGTCAGAAGACAAACCACTTGTTTTTTTTCTTTTCAAATTAATAGTCATTAATGGGGTTATTATATATGATTGCCTTGATATAATAAAAAAGAGGATACAAATGAATAAATAGAAAAAGAAAAGTACTTTATCACTTTGCAGGCCACTTGTACAAGAACAAATTGCAAGGCCGTACCAGTATGCAAAAAAAGCAAATGGCCGAAATCTAAAATGCAAAAGGCCAGACCAAAATTTGTCTAAAGCCTCTAATTTTGAAATGCATTGAATCGGATTTTCAATATTGCAATAGAGCTTCTACCCCGGCTACTGCTTTGCTGCTCCGGCTGTCTCTACACACCACTGGCTTTCGGGAGACCATGGCTGAGATCACCATGGATGAGCAGAATGGTGAGGGCGTCGGTGGCCTGCGGTGGTTAGAGGCAGTGCTGGCTTCTTCAAGTTTCTGCTTGGCTTCTTCAAGTTTTCATCGATCTCATTGTTCTTTTGCTCGGTTTTCTTCAGAGCTGAACTTGGTAAGGTACCCGGAGCATGGTTTTGGGTTTGGTTTTGCAGCAGGACGTTTATAATTGTTGTCTAGCTCATGTCAGGGCCTTTGGACATGGTTTCAGCTGGTTTTTTTTGCATTGCTAGGCCTTGTCAAGTTTCTTTGGTGTTGTTTCAGGGATATGAGACACTGGATTGGTCTTGAAGATGAGATACATATCTTGACAATACATAGCACAAGTGTAATCTGTTCTATGGGCTCATTAACACCCTTTCAATATTTAATTTGTTGTTTTTTCATGCAATAAGTCATTTCCTATCTTTAATATGCACTCTATAATTTTCATAGCATTTTTGGCAAATTATTTCATCAAATTTCAGCTAATGAGGGGCATTTTTGGTCTTTATTGTTGGATATTAATCTAACATTGGACTAATATGTAAAATAAATTTGTATTGTATACTGTCAATTTTATGCTCAATTAAAAGTGGTCATATGCGTTATATAATTTATGAGCATTAATGTGTCATATAGGGTGTGGACCTTTAATGTGTAGAACTTAAGAGGTAATATTCAATTTTATGATGGGTTAAATTGAATAATTACCACATTAGACAGCCAAGGGTCTCTTGGGCTGTATATTATGATTTGGTCCCCAGAATACAAGGCCAATCCTAGATTCATTTTCTCTTATCCCATTAGAGAGAATTATGAGAGACTTTGGAGAAAGCAGAAACAAAGGGAATTCTCTAAAGAGCCTTGATATTCTGGAAGATCCGAATCGGTGATGGCGCTCTCACACACAAGACCGTTAAGGATTAAGGTACGCTTCCGCTATTCAGTTTTATATTCAACACAGATGGTCCTGCGGTGGCCGATGATGGTTTTCGTCGGTTTCAACAAGTGGTATCAGAGCCACTCTGTGTTTGAAAGAAGTTTTCTGTATTTTTCGGTACAGTTATGATATATGGTTGAATTTCTGATTAATTGGCGATTTTAGATTTGCTAATTTGGTTAATTCTGTCCTTGAAATTCTGTCCAGAACCTTGAAATCGCCATTTTTTTTATCTGTGTAAGACACATGAACCGCGTATAGACCGAGTCTAACCAGCACATAAACAAGTTTGGCGACCAATCAGTTCGGTAACCGCGCATAAAAACGTCTGGTCGTGGTGAGCCGCGCATACACCGCGTCACATTATTGCGCGTGAAAGGGTTCGTGCACTGCGCGATATTTAGTGGTTCAGCGCGTCATTTCGTTGTGCACCGCGCGTGGACCAGCAAGTTCTCAGCACCAAAATATTTTGATAAACCGCACATGGACCAGTCTAAATCCATATGCTAATTTTTGGTACACCGCGCAAATAACAAATATTTTATCCTCC
Organism: Carex parvula; assembly: GCA_025461045.1. NCBI lineage: Eukaryota > Viridiplantae > Streptophyta > Magnoliopsida > Poales > Cyperaceae > Carex > Carex parvula. The sequence goes on from JAJGRW010000063.1 coordinate 5,673,580, forward strand.
GATAAAATAGTTTAATTTTATGTTTGGCCCGACTTATGTCCTGACTTTGATGCGCAAAGACCAAAGTTCAATTAAGACCTTGGTTACAATATAGTTTATTTAAGAAGTAAATTTGATAATTCGGTTAAGGCTCTTGATTTAGTTTTTAAGTATGGTGTAATTAAGATAAAGATGATTATGATTAATCTAAATTCACATGGAAATAGAGAATCAAAATAAGAAAAATTTGTATTTGATTCTTAATAAAGTTGAGATGAATTTAGATTTTGAATTATATCATGGTAAAATATACATTTATGAGTGGAACAGAGAATTACTCAGCGAAAGGAAATGGATTTAGATACACCTTTATTGGTGATAAGATGTAAAAATTTAAGTATGCTGTGAATTGAGATTCCACTACATATGTATATTTTCGGTGTAGCATAAAATTAAGTTAATTACGGTTGAACTAAATCCACATGGCAATCGAGAATCAAAAGAATAAAAATACATATTTGATTCTTAATAAATTAAGGATGGATTTAGATTTATGTTTAAACTGTAATTTTAGAATTTGGATATAATTTTAAGTTCGAATAAAAGGTATTAAGGTTATATATTTTAAAATAGATTGTTTCAATCGCACCTCGCCAAAGTGAGCTCTCCTTTTGAAATTAATTTATTTTAAAATATAAAAGGTTTTATTGTGTGCATGTAATGAGTGTAAATATTCGTCGGCCCAAAGGAAGACCAATATTTATTAAAGTTGCATGCGCGCATTGTGGTAATAAGTGCAGTGATGATTGTTTGGTTTTTACGTGTGATCAATTTAATCGGCCCAAAGGAAGGTTAATTGTTCGACATGTTACTTAATTATCAGTGCTTGATTACTACGCCAAGATATCATAAGAAGTTAATATTTTAGTCCAAAGACAACTTATTAATGGAACCGGTATCTTGAGGTAATGGGGTTTACCTTTATTTGAATTTATTATTTTATATGGATATTTAATGAGTATGTAGTGTTTGTTTATTGTTTTAGTTTTAGTTAATATCAATTCTAGCATCAAATTTAAGAAAATGAAAGAACTTATTGTTAGTTCTAATAATTATGGATCTTGACATTTCGTTAAGGATCGATTCTCCAATACTTACGGTTATGAGTACCTCTAATTTAAGAAAAAAAAATAGGAGAAGTCAAATCGCATGTGTCATATGATCATAATAAAGGAATATTCTAGAAGCATTTAGGGGCACTTTTACGAATAATTTGGTTAAGGCTTATGAATTCCTTTCGACTGTTGAAAATAGATTTGTTAAGACCGAATAGTTCAAGTTAATACGATCTTAGTAAATCAAATTTTCAGTAAAGTATAAAGTCAAAGGAATACAAATAAGATATAAGAGTATGGTTGCTGCATATACAACACCTCAATAGGAACAACAAAAGAAATCAGTTAAACTGGATGATAGTAGTTGTTTCTTTTGAATTGTTGAAAAGTATAAAGGATTAAGCAATTAAGTACTTGTCATGCTTTGCATGTCAAGATAAGTATGCTTACTAATATGGTTTGTTTTGAGGTTAATTTAACTTTGATACTTAGACACACATAGTGGATAGATTATAGTGTAATAACTCACATCAATATGTCTATGCAAGGTTGTTTGAGTAGCCGTAACCTAGTGATGGTGAAAGATACATCTATATTGGCGACGACGAGAATGTTAAAGTTGAAGCAATTAGAAAGTTAGATTATTATTTAAAATTAGATTTTATTTGGATCTCAATGAAACATTTAAGTTTTGTCTTTTGGACGTAACTTAATTTCTATTTTTGCTATGTACAAGTATGGATTTACTTGTTATTCTAGAAATAGAAATTTTGGTTTGTTTCATGATTCAAAATCGGTTGGATCTAAGTCTTTTTAGGTTATAATAATCTAAATTCCAAAGACATAATTGCTTAATATAACGAGTCCTTGCATTTAAGTACTTAAATTGTTAATAAAAGTAAAGCATGAGAATTTTGATTGTATTATGGCACAAGCGTTTCAGGTATATCTCCCGATGGAGATAAAAACTTGTGTCAGAATGGAATTCTCGAGCATTTGGATAACACAGATTTTGCTATTTGTGTTGATTGTATTAAGATAAAACGAACCAATTGGAGGAGATTTATAGCCAATAAGTCTCAGGATGTCTTGAAACTAATAAAAAGAAATAGATATTAGTGAACTATTTTCTTACGAATGTTAGAAAAAGGTACATTATTTTATTATGTTTATAGACAAATATTTTGGTTATGGCTATATTTATCACAATTATGAGAAAACATAGTTTTTTTTTTTTGATGTGTTCAAAATTATAAGACTAGAATTGAAAATGAACTCAACATAAGGTTTTCAAGTGTCAGCTTTGACTGTCGTGTTCTATATAATAGTAGATATGACGGTTCAGGTGAACATTATATTTATTTATTACTTTGGAAATAAGAACTTAAGATTGCAGCTTATATTCTTAATTAAAACATTACAGTTTTATGATCCCACAACAAGGTTGATTCTTTTTTTTTAAAAGAAAAATGCAAAAGTTCTTTGAAGATGTTGAGTTTGAGGGGGGAAATACGGTTCAAGATTTATCTTCGATGAGGAATATGTAAATATTCCCACAGGTGTTATTGGCTTTATTTACGATTTCGATCCTGGTTTTGTTCAAGACACAATAATCGATGATAATGCGAAGAGCAAACTTCAACACCTCAAGAACACGTGTCATTAAGGATATCTCCTAGGTAAAGTGGGCAGATGTCATGATATGGAGATGAAGTTCATGAAAGACAAAGATATTTGTGATATTGTTCATTTGCCATAAGGTACAAAATTCATTGGTTTTAATGGTATTTGAATGGCAATGTGGGAGTAATACAAAGTACACCTTGTCACATATGGCTTCACATAGGAACATGACATTGGATATAAAGAGACTTTCTCTTCGGTTACTTTGAAAGTCTTTCAGGATAATAATGACATTAAAGGTGCATTTTAGTCTAGAGTTATATTAGATGGATATTAAGATGTTATTTCTCAATAGTAGTATTGATGATATGATTTATATGGTGCGACCATAAAACTTTTGAGTCATGAGACCTAAAGCATATGGTTTGCAAATTCAGAAATTCATCTATAGACTCAATAAAGTATATTTATCGACAATGGTATTCAAAATTCATCAAGTGATCATCTCGTTTGGTTTTGAGATGAATTTGGTCGATGAATGCATATACCATAACTTATGTGGGAGTAAGGTTATTTTCTTGGTTTTATATGTCAGTGACATATTGCTTGCCAGTAACGATATAGGTTTGTTGCTTGACATTAAGAGATTTCTGTTTAAGAATTTTTGAGATAAAAGATCTTGATGATGCATCTTTTGTGTTAGGTATAGAAATACATAAAGAGCAATCTCGATGTATTCTCAAATTGTCACAAAAGAACTATACCGTGAAGGTTTACAATATGGCATGCATTAAAATAAATCAAGAGATATATCTATAAATAAGGGAGACGAGTATAGTCTCAATTAGTGCTCTAAGAATGATTTTAAGAAATTAATATAGAAGATTTCCTATGTTTCGGTAGTAGAAAGTCTGAAGTATGCTCAGGTTTGTACGTGTCTAGATATTACGTACATAATAAGGATGCTAAAGTGATATTAAAGTAATTCAGAAGTAGACCATAAGATAGCAGTCAAAAGGGTCTTGCGTTATTTTTAAGGAAAATAAAAACTACATACTCACATATCGAATATCAGAAAAGTTTGAGATCATCTGATATACTGATTTCGATTTTGGTAGATGCCAATAAAGCATGTTATAACATGTGTATGAGGTATCTAATTGGTGAATATAACTGTGAAATTTTGTCACATGGCTGCACGAAGTGGATAAGAATTAAATACCACTTAAGTTATTTTGTGACAATAACCCGACAGTTTTATATTCTAATAATAGAAACTTGACAAGGTCAAAGAATATAGACCAAGTTCTTAGTTGAAAATGAAAGAGTTCAGAATGGACAGTTGTCTATCGAGCATAATGGCACAAACTCCATGATTGCAGCTGCATATTAAAGGATTGTCACCCAAAAGGTTTCATGAGCATGCTGCTCATATGGGTGTCATGTCAAATTAAAGATCTTCAATTTTTGAGGATATTCAGATTTTAGTGGGAGTTTGTAATTATGCTTGTATGACATATGCGGTTTTCAGTTTTTAAAGTTTAAGAATATTTCTGCAGAAATAAAGTTTCAATTTATTCACATTCTGACTCTATTAAGGTTGATCTCATTTAAGAGTGGACCAGTTGGAAATAATCACGTTATGATCACATTACGTGAAATTTTCATGGTACACATCCACATCATAATTCATGTCATTTGGTTATGTCAATATATGTGACCATTGTTGGTTGAGTTACGAATAAATGTGGCAAAAACTGCTTTGATCCTATATTAATATAATTGATGGACGGAATTGTTCGGGACACATTTCAGTAATGACAGAAAAGTTGAGCTCACTACGGTTATTAACAATACAAAATTATAAGGTTTCACATATAGTCCAAGTGGGAGATTGTTGGATATTAATCTAACATTGGACTAATATGTAAAAATAAATTTGTATTGTATACTGTCAATTTTATGCTCAATTAAAAGTGGTCATATGCGTTATATAATTTATGAGCATTAATGTGTCATATAGGGTGTGGACCTTTAATGTGTAGAACTTAAGAGGTAATATTCAATTTTATGATGGGTTAAATTGAATAATTACCACATTAGACAGCCAAGGGTCTCTTGGGCTGTATATTATGATTTGGTCCCCAGAATACAAGGCCAATCCTAGATTCATTTTCTCTTATCCCATTAGAGAGAACTATGAGAGACTTTGGAGAAAGCAGAAACAAAGGGAATTCTCTAAGGAGCCTTGATATTCTGGAAGATCCGAATCGGTGATGGCGCTCTCACACACAAGACAGTCAAGGATTAAGGTACGCTTCCGCTATTCAGTTTTATTTCAACACAGATGGTCCTGCGGTGGCCGATGATGGTTTTCGTCGGATTCAACAAGACATGCAGGTTTATGATTTTTGTACAGGAAAATCCACAAGTCCAAATTAAAAGTTCTTGGTACCAAAATTCTCAGGACACCCTATTCTACATCCATGACTTATTTGAAATTTTTCTTGGACTGTTATCTGTGTTTGATCGTAGGTTTTGTAAGAGCCAGTTTTCAGCATCAGCAGCTACTGTACCTGTTGTTGGATTTTTGAATAAATTAAATTTTAATATACAGGATTAAAAAAATTAAATATAAACATGGCCAAGCACACCTTCGTTTGGCTTTGGATCTGCACCCTAACAACATATGCATATTCCATTACTATTAATCCCGGTCGGTCGGATGCTCCTGCCAATAAAATCAAGTTGACTAGGTCCTATTTCTTTGTTTTAAAATAAAATTGTAATTCTGACATCACCAATGTCATGTCTTGATCAATAAAATTTCGAGGCTTAACCTATCTATTTTTCTATTAAAATAAAAAAAGTTGTCTAGGTCCAATTGCGTGAGAAAATAAAGAGAAGATGACAATTCCATTTAACTAATTATTAAATGCTTGAAAAACAGAAAACTGAGTACAGTTAAAAATCTATTGGATGTCGTTTTGGTCATTGAAAAATTAACCTCAAAATCTTTCTTCTGCCTAAAAGAAATTAATACATGGGACCCGCATGATAATGATCTATTAACACTCAGATTGATTGGATTTTATGACAGTGAACTATTATCATTGACTAGTCAACAATATTTTTTCTCTTAATTTTTTAAAGAGGAGGGTTCAAATGCACCATAATTTTTGTGCTCCAATATGCTCCACATCATTTATCTATATTTTCAAAATCTGAACAGTCAATCCGAACCGTTCAACATGATCTTCAAATAAAATATGTTTGGAGACCAAATTTTATATTTTTTAGAACTTTTTTACTATTTTTTTAGATAGGTACAATATCACTTTTTTAAGGGACCATCCGATAAAGTGATATTGTACCTATCTAAAAAAATAGTAAAAAAATTCTAAAAAATATAAAATTTGGTCTCCAAATATATTTTATTATGAAGATCATGTTGAACGGTTCGGATCGACTGTTCGGACTTTGAAAATAGAGATAAAGGGTGTGGAGCATATTGGAGCACAAAAATTGTGGTGCATTTGAACCCTCCTCTTTAAAAAATTAAGAGAAAAAATATTGTTGACTAGTCAATGATAATAGTTCACTGTCATAAAATCCAATCAATCTGAGTGTTAATATTGATCATTATCATGCGGGTATTAATTTCTTTTAGGCAGAAGAAAGATTTTGAGGCTAATTTTTCAATGACCAAAACGACATCCAATCAATCTGTTCGGACTTTGACTGTGCTGTGTTTGTGAGTTTTCATTTTATTTTGTGATCATTAAAATAAGTGTCAGGCATGTGTAAGAAAACAAAGATATTCTTAAAAAAAGGCAGGTGAGAGCATATATAAGCAAATGAAATTACAGACAGGTGCTGTTATTACTTATTTTTATTAGAAGATGACACAAAGTTAATAAATGCATACAGATAAACACAAATATAATTTTAAACAGCATGAAAGAAGCCATGCTTACTAGAACATCTCTGCATCTTGATATAATTAAATATATTTACTAGAACATCACCTAGGCACCCCGGTTTCAATTTCCAGCACTGAGCTATAACCAGTACTGTGAAATGCAGATGTATCTGATGCAGTATAAAATGTTGATTCCCCTAATAAGCTTTCTGTCTCTTCTTGAACTCTTTCTGGCCCCAGCTGGCTGCTAAGAATTCTTACTAAATTTTGCAGTTTCTCCACAACTTGCCTCATTGTTGGTCGATCTTCTCCTCTCACACTTAGGCACCAAACTGCGAGCTCACTCACTTCGTGGAGAACCTCAATAACCTTCTCATTGTTATTAACAATATCCTTGTCCAACAACTCATGAAGCTTGTTTGTTCTCGCGTTTGAAACAAAGCATGATGCCAAATGCTTTCTTTCGTATGTCTCATCTCTGAAAATGGCACACTTCCTTGTAATAAGCTCCAAGAGCACTACCCCAAAACTATACACATCACTCTTTTTAGTTAATACTGCTGTGGCAACGTACTCTGGATCTAAGTAACCCCGGGTCCCCTGTACTACCTTGACAACTTGTGTGTCATCATTTGGAACAAGGTTTGAAGCACCAAAATCAGAGATTTTGGCACGGTAATCAATTTCTAACAGTATGTTGGCCGACTTAACATCACCATGAAGAATAATTCGAGAGATGGAAGAGTGCAGATAATCAAGTGCCTCTGCCGAGTCCAGAGCAACTTTTATCCGAGTATCCAAGGAAATTGGCCTTGTGTTGCCCTTTCCATGAAGCAATTCAAAGAGTGTCCCATTGGGGACATACTCATAGACCAACATAGGGATTTTATCCTCTAGACAGCAACCCAATAGTCTAACTATGTTCTTATGGTTTATTTGTGAAAGAAGGAGAATTTCATTCACAAATTCTCCTCTTTGTGTTTCTTCGACTTCCTTTGCTTTCTTTATCGCCACAAATTGGTTAGTTTCTAAGAACCCCTTCCCCTTGTACACCTTCCCTTGGCCTCCTGCACCTAATACTTGACCTTCATCAAAATTGTTAGTTGCATTTTCTATTTCCTTTTTACTAAATACGCGAAGGTGGTTGTCCATCATCCGGTAGTATCTTTGATACTCCTCTTTTTCTTTGTTGTGCCTTTTATGTTGATGATGTGTGGCAACCAGGAAACATAAGCCCAATGAAATAGCCACACTAAGAATAGAATCTGCATTTATGAAAGAAAAATAGTAGCTATTATTTGGCTGCAATTGAGTTCTTTTGTAAACTGAACAGTAAAAAGAAGGCAGAAAATACCGGTGATACGTAAATTGGATTCTGTTCTGAACAATTCTTTTTCTGGGGTTAACAAAATCAATTATTATTTCTCATTTGAATTAACCTTTGATGTTGGTGGTCAAAATTAGTTTTGTTGTCAATGCGTTCTTCAAATGTTTCATATTGACAACAAACTTAAAAAAATCCGGCATAATGCTACATGAAGATCAAGAACAATGTCACAACTATGGAAAAACAAATGTTTTCTCTACGTCATGAAAAGAAAGACAATAGCCATAGAATATTAATGGCAACGACAATGGCGGTTGTAATTAATTACCGTCACCATTATCACCATGAACACCATGATTATAATAGTTATTGTTACCTGTTGTCATCTTTATTAATTATAACAAATTATTAACTCTGTAATACACTTAAAGGAACAATTTAATTTGCAAAATCCCTTGTCATTTGTTTATATCCTGTAATTACAAATACCTAGGTTCTGTTTAATTATTTATTTATTTTCTAGAGAAGAGCCAAGTGATTTCTGTAAACATTCTTTGGACAATAGCTTATCAATTTCTCGAGATAAGCTAGATATTAGGAAAGTGTTGTAAAAACTTTATTTTCTTTATTAATACAAATGTCAGCAGGCGCCTAGCCATCTGACCTTTAAAAAAAGACACTTATCAATTTCTTCTCAAGCAACTGCGATATGTAAGAGCATCACAAACTTAAAATTGAAAGGCTGTAATTATTTTATTTAATCCAAAAGAATACTACTTACACGTAGCCACACGAGCAGGATAGGGAAATTTCTCTGCGCAATTTCCTGTTTTGCCGTCACCTTTTGTGCCTTTTGGGCAGGCGCATTCGTAACTTCCTTCTGTGTTAATGCAAGTACCATCCTTGCACTTGTCCTTAATATTACATTCGTTGATATCTGTCCAATCTCAAAATTAAAGGTGAGAATTAAAAACCTGCAAAGTAAGCTTACTCTTCAAATTTACTGCAAACATGGTTATGCAGCCCATGGTTTCATCCACAACTAAGTCACTTTAATTCACTTTTTTTTTTTCTTTTTCTTGTTCCTTAATTTTATTATGCCAGACAATTTGTCCCTAGTAAGTTAATTACCTATGCATCCACCAGCAAGGTAGGGGTTTCCCCAATAACCTCCAGTGCAGTTGCAAATGTATCCATCACCGTTGGTCGTGTTGTAGCACCTGCTATTTTCGCTAACACAGGCAGAGTGAGGTCTCTTCTCCGTGTCGGAATCCAGGCATGTGCCATTGTCCCTGATAGCCCAGTCAAGCACAAATGGCACCCTTCCTTTGTCACTCTTCTTCAGAAAATTTGTCCCGCTGAGATCCTGAACATGAAACTTGAACCAGTCTTCCTCCACCAGCACAGCATACATGCAGGGGTTGAAAGTCCAGGCTGAGTTCTTGTGAAAACCCCACCCTACTTTATAATAGGTGAGCCCAGCTGGTATTGAGGTCTGACAACAACCCAACCCGTTGCACATTCCACCATCACCAGTTGTGTCACTTGGGCTCATACAGTAGGAAATACAGCCTGAAAGGTATGCTTGGTTTTTATCGTTTGAATCAGATTGGTATGGTTTTATTGGTGGTTGCTCAAGATATGCCAAGTTACGGCAACCTATTGCCGTGAACTTGTTGCGTCTGTTGGAGAAGAGAAATGGAGAAAAGCGGATATTAATGGCTGCTTTATCAAGGCTGCGATATATACTGCTCGACCCATTGTAACAGCGATACGCAAAGTGTTTGTAGACACGTGCTTCCCCACTGGTTATGTTGATTTCTATAATCTCAATGTTACCAGAACCCAAGAAAGCTTTAGGGCTAGTTGTGGACGCCTTGCACGTTATATTGAATCCATCCCGACAACAATCGGGACGGGTTCCGAATGGATACGGGATGGTGATGTTCCCGCATTTGTCCGGGCAACCGGGCAGTGACACTTTCGGTGTGGTTGAGGCAACCAAAGCTTCTGGTGACAGGAGGCTTATGATCAGTGTCAGGTAGAGAACGGACTGTAATTGTAATCGTCTCACACAAGCCATGGTTTTTAATCTCTCTCTTTCTCAGTCCAAGTCTTTGCCAGAGTGTGGACTGGTTAATGGTTAAACAAAGGATTGGTAGCTAGGTGGAAATTTATAGATCTCAAAAGAACATGATCCTTCATTATTTCCACTCAAATATAAAAAAATGAAATTTCCTACCACTGGGGCGGTATTATAAAAAATTGCAGGGCCAGAGGCATGAGGTCCTACAACTTCACGAGATGGGTTTTTGTTGTCTTTTTCTTAACTAGTTGTCTCCCAACTTATATGAATAGTTGCGTCAAAGCTTGTGTAATTATGTTAATGTATTAGGTAAGTTTAGTATGCAAAATTTTTGACATGTTAATTTTATACAATATATATTTGAACAATTTCAAATAGTACAATTCCAAGTAAAATTATATAGCTCACGACCTTCAAATAGTTACACCCAATTTTTTTTTAATAGGAAAAACAAAAAAATATTGATAATAGGGTACGGTTTCATGAAATTTCAAAATATAGGAAGACCGTTGTGGTTTATAATATCCTGGGCACTGTAGCTGGATGTTATAAATCATAACATGCAGTTAATCTAATAGCCAATGATCATTTAAAAAAAATGTAGCTTGACATTATGGTTTATAACGTCCGTTTTTTCGTTGAAAGCAATTCCACAACAACAACAGTTAGAACTGAAGCAAATAAAAAAAAATTACTGTAGTTGAACTTTATGGTTTATAACGTCCAGCTACAGTTCCTGGTCGTTATAAACCTTAACGTTCTTCTTATTTTCCAAAATTTCACGAAATAGTACCCCATTGTCGATATTTTATTTTTATTTGTCCTATTAATACAAAAACGGGTTACCAAATAATACTGATTGAGAGAAATGTAGCAGACGAAAAGACTTCAAAAACATGAGATTTACATTATATTATGTCCTTATATTTGAAAGATTTTTCATGGTAGTATTTGCTTAATTATCATGTTAGAAGTGGATTTTGTTAAAAAAAAAAAAATTAATAGGGAATCATCTCATGGGAGTAGCAAAATGAATTAACTTTTAGATAGTGTTTCTTTTGTACCCCTACAAGAAGAGTCATTAAACAATATATTGGGCCGGAACTCGAATTAGTTTGAACATGATAATACACCGAATTATCTATCTTTTCTATATATATTTGTATACTAAAATCCTTATATAGCATAAATGTGGAAGTCGGAAATATGTTTATGTTGATATTATGATTTGTATAGGCTAAATGTTACATGACATTAATTTTGAGATTTAAGATAATTTGAGTGCTAGTTTGTTTTTCGTAATCTATTTCATACAGAGTAATATTGTTCTGTATTTCTATGTAATTCATTTGGTCTATGAATCGTCAAAAAATATTGCATATTCCATCCACCAAAAGAATTAGGACCTAGGTTTCCAGTGTAAAGAATAAAATATGGAAGGTTATAACGAAGTCCATCAATTTTTTAATTTGTTGATTTGAAAAGCAAAAGTTTAGGATATGAAAAGTTTTCAAAGAACTTCGGGCGTATCTTTTTCGGTATGAGTAGTACATTCTGTAAGAAAAAAAGCTTCCTGCAATGCAAAAGAAATGCAGATTATTAGGGAACTACAAATTTTAAAAGAAATGCACATAAAATCTGTCACTTGTGTTTTTTAAATTATCAATTAGGAAAAGAAGGCGAAGTCTGAGGAGGCTCGAGAGCCATGTGATTTGAGCAGCGTTTATTGCAGTAGTACAAAAACGCAAAGCATACACTGCTTATTATACATGTTTTGCTCAAAATTCTCACTAAATCGGTGTCCAAAGCAAGAAAATACTTTTCCGAAATTTTGCTCCGAAAATATGGTCAAATTGTACACGGTTTTACTGTTTATAACTGTGTGTAAATGTGCTCCAACATTTATACATGGCTGTAAACAATAAAACTGTGTACAATTTGACTATATTGTACACGGATTTTCATTAAAAACCGTGTATGAATGTTGGAGGCCATTTTCGGAAGTTCTGGAGTTCATTTTTGGACGGGCGTATATGAGATGCTCCATTAATTCTACACGGTTTTACTGTATAATCTGTGTGTGATGAAAGAAATAAAAAAATTTCCATGTCATAGATCCGTGCCTTCCTGTTATAATGCATCGCTCTCTATTTTTTCTAAGTCATTTCTGAAGCATCTCGTACCAGTAGGTTGTACCTAGCCATTCTCTGAGTCAAGTAAATTTAAACAGGCAAGGATAGGGTGAGTGATAAGGCCAGAGAGGCGATATCTTCACCGAAAAGATGATTTCCGACGACGGAACTTCAAACGACTATAAAACGGCGCTTAGCGTACAATAACTTTTCGGAAAGCTCGCGAGAAGATCTACAACTTTCTCTGTTGCTATAGCCATGCTTGCAATTTTCAGCCTCAAAAAACAGAGATAAGAGCCTCACAACTTGAATTCTCAGACTAAGTTTTTTCTTTCTAATTTTCAATTTTTTTTTCCTTTACCATGTCTTTTATCTATCTAGTTTTCTTAAATTTAGTTTAGTGTTTTTGGTATTTCGATCTAGGGTTTAATTTGAATTCAGATCTAGAACTTGATTTGAATTCAGATCTAGGGTTTCATTTGATTTTTTAATTTTTTTTTAATTATACACAGTTCACAGCTTTAAAACCCGTGTAGGATTAAGGTTTTTATACACGGTTTTACTTCAAAAATAGTGTATGATGTGTTTTTTCGAAAAGAAATCAGCAAAAAAAATGTGAATTGTACACGGTTTTTTTCAAAAACTGTGTAGGATTAGTGTTTTTGTACATTGTTCGAGAACCGTGTAAAATTTAGTGACCCTATAGTACACGCCCCCCGTATACACAGTTCGAAAACCATGTAAAAGCTCATTTTTTTTACCTTGGTTAGTAGTGTTTTCTAATTGTTGATACCAACGGTTAATTGAGATGAAAGGCATACTGTGGATTATTTTCTAATTGAGAAATAAAACTAAAAACTCTGTTCAGCTATTCAAAGAAAACGGTACGTGGCTCCAAAGTTGGAACCAAACGCTTGATAGTAAAAAGCATTTCTTTTATATATAGAGCCAAATAGTTTTGGATCTGTTTTCTGTTAATATTAATGTTGGTAAGAGCTAATTTCCTCATTCAGTAAGAAATAAGAAATACATAACGGTAACAACTTTCTGATCTAGTAGATAAGGTGATAATTTGATTGGAGGACCCCTTATACATATTTCAAATGAAAAGATTTTGACTTATCTTAATAAAAATAAAAATAAAAATAAAAATAAAATAAACAATCAATACAAACAATAAATAGCACATGTACAACTAACTAAAAGGATACATTATATTGTTAAATATGATGGTACTAAGCGAAGAAATGACATTTGTTTTCATGATTTATTAATTGGAGAGCATAGAAAGAATATTTTGAAAAAAATTAGGTTATATTCGAAATTTTCCTGGTAGGAGAGCATTATTGAAAGTGTACCGTAGTTGGTTTCACATAATCCTATTTTATTAAGTAATAACTGTTGTCCTAGTTAGCCACAATGGATGAGAATCTTCGTCAATTAATTAATGAGACGACAGCTGGTTGACACGACATGTCTGTGCTTGACTTAGAAACAAGAAGACTTGGAGTCAACATTCAACAGTAGAGGAAAGAAGTTCCACATTATCAATTAGTTTCTTATATTTATTTAATATTTTGATTCATGTTTGTACGTACATATTTGTTTTTTTTTTTTTTAAGAAATCAAAGCCCTTATTGATTTCAACATTATTGCAAAAGGACAATTAATTATTGGTGATTCAACATTATTGCAAAAGGACAATTAACTATTGGTGATGGGCTTGTTCTGTGTACATGTTTAACAAGGCTAAAAGAATCTTATAACTATATAGTAATCTTATAACTATATAGTAATTTTATACAAACATACAAACATAACTAGTTCTTGTGTAGTATGCTTTTTTAACTAATTTTTTATTTATTCGACACTCTGTTTCTTAAACTAAAAGAATATTAGAGGAATTTTAAAGTCGCATTTAATAGCAGTAGGGTACAAGGAATATTTCTCATTGTACATGCATATAGCCTATTGCAACTGACCCAAAAAGTATAGTTAATTAAATCCTGCAAATTTTATAAATAAATCTGGATTTGAAAATTATATTAAGACCTCAATATCAATTTAGCATTCCAGATATAGAATTATATTTCTTTCAAATACATTTATACGTACACTTGGCTCAACGCAGAGAGGCTCTTATTTTCTAGTATAATATAAGTATGTGGGGAGAGAGGCTCCTTGGTGTTTGTGGAAATTAAAAGGGGGAGGGAACTATTTGTGTGCTTAAGTCTTCTCCTTTTTGGTGGTAAATATTGCCCCAAAGTAGCAGTCTACAATACAAACTGAGACATGCCTACCGACATTAGTTCCTTCTTTTCCCTTTTTCTTCTTACTTTCCTCGCCTTCGTCACCTGCCTAAATGGATACAAAGAAGAATTGCATTACTACAACTGCTCCAGTTCTGATAACTACACCGATGGAAGCACCTATTTAGGGAATCTTCAGCTGCTTCTGAGCTCCTTTATAAATAACACTGCTAGTACTAAATTGTTTTATTTCAATAACACGGTTGGAAAAGATTCAGACCGTGTGTATGGTATGGCGATGTGCTACGCATATGATGACTTCGGTTATTGCCAGGCTTGCGTTACTCAGACTGCTAGAGAGGTAGGTAGACATATCGAAAATATAACTACATAATTACATATTTCTGTTTACCTTGATCGTGAATTTTCAGTGTGAGGTGCCATTTAACGTGTATTAACTATTACTATTGATCGTTAATTACAAATCAGTCATTTTTCAGTACTTGTTTACCACAGATAATTCAATACTGCCCCTCTAGCAAAAGCGGTGTCATATGGTACTGGCCATGCCGCTTGCGGTATTCGAATCAAAACTTCTTTTCGGTCCTGCATACATCACCTCAATATTATCATTACGAAAATGACAATGTAACAGAATCCATAGAATTCACAAATGAGTTGGATCAAGTCATCAATCAACTTATTGCAAGAGTGATTACCTTACCTCAACTATTCGCGCTGAATCAGGTAACATAGTCAAATCTTATAAGTTATAACTATATAGTAATTTTATACAAACATAACTAGTTCTTGTGTAGTATGCTTTTTTAATTAATTTTTTACCTATTCGACACTCTGTTTGTTAAACTAAAAGAATATTAGAGGAATTTTAAAGTCGCATTTAACAGCTAGCAGTAGGGTACAAGGAAGATATTTCTCATTGTACATGCATATAGCCTATTGCAACTGACCCAAAAAGTATGGTTAATTAAATCCTGCAAATTTTTATAAATAAATCTGGATTTGAAAATTATATTAAGACCTCAATATCAATTTAGCATTCCAGATATAGAATTATATTTCTTTCAAATACATTTATACGTACACTTGGCTCAACGTAGAGTAAAGTGGCTGCAGCCAACAAAACGATGTATGCCTTTGTCCAGTGCACGGAGGACTTGAAAAGCAAGGAGTGTGGTCAATGCTTGAAAAAATATAATGAAAAACTAATCAAATGCTGTGGTCGGAAGGACATAACAGTGCTATCTGGACTCAGTTGCCATATTGTTTTTGCATTGTGGCCTTTCTACCCGTCGGATGCACTTGTGCTGAACCCACCAGGTATGTACTTCACCCTGTATTAATTTATAGTTTGCTTCTTCCTGCTATGGCCTTAAAAGACTATCCATTGTTAGAAACTATAAAACTATAGGATATATATATGGACGTTCACTGTACTAAGTTTCAAGATATTAATTTAGTGGCCAGCCTTGTATCTTTTATTTTTTTCATTAGTTTAGATCTATAAATTGGGAAGCACCAATTATTTGACTTGAAAGTTAGGCAAGAATGATGGGTTCCTGTCGCTCTACATTGGGTCCACCATCAGTACTAATAATTGACTTCCATTCCTTTCCTGTACTGGGTCAAATCTTGGCCCTCGTTGCTTGTTCAAAGTGGAGACTAATCTAGCTTATTCCATTATACTCAAGAAAATCCTGATTTTGTTCACACTATTTGGTAGCTTATATTGATATGACTTATTTTTTTTTTTTTTACACTATTCATATATAATACACTGTCAATTTTTTTTATTTATACTATTTAAACAACTAACAGATTAATTATGTCTACACTAATAAATATTTAAATAGGTAACTCTTAATTTTACTGTAGAACTCACCAGCCAACAATCTAAGAACGTCTCCCAAATCCAGCATCCTCACCACAATTGCTCACTCCAAACTATTCCTACAACTGCTACACCAATCTACTACTACTCTTAGCTAGATAAGTTACTTTGATTTTTGCATGATTGGCTTGAGTAGTAGTAGATTGGAGGTGTAGCTAAATAGTGTCTCTACTAGCTAGATGAGGCTACTACTCCTAATTTAAGTACTCACTCCAAACTATTCTTACAACTACACCTTCAATCTTCTCCAACTTCATGGTAGCTGTTGCTAAATAAAAGTACTGCTCACGTTCAAGAAGGATCATTGTCCGTCCTATTTGGCATGAATCGTCAATCTACACATGTATCTGCAGTAGTATGTATGTCTGTGTGTGTGTGTGTGTGTGTGTGTGTGTGTGTTTGTCTATGTATGCATATTTGTATGTTTGTATGTATATGCTATAGTTCTATGAGGTATCTTTTAATGTTCTAACGTGAAGTTTAACTATTGGTTTAGTGTTACCAGGTCCGCAATCTCCATCGCTGCCTCCTACATATGGTAAGTAGAAATAAAAAAAAAAAAGGAAATTTTTTTAGTTAATTCATTTTGTGTCCATATAATAACTCAAATTATTTATCTAGTATTGTCCCGAAATTGCCACTTGAAACTGAGGACTTTGAATCATTGACCTGAACAGTTTGTATCTAGTTAACTAAACTATAGAGCTATACACCACATTTTGTGAGAGAAAATTTAAAAAAATTACTTTTGAGTACTTTAAGAAAAAAGCAAATGCTAGCTTTATTTTTCTCTACTTTTGACTACTTTTAGAAAAAAAGGATAAATAGTAGATGCTAGCTTTATTTTTTAGACTGGTTTTTAATTTTAGCAAAAAGCAGCCACCAATAAATGAATAATTTTATATATCAAATTGAATGGTAGAAACATAGTATACTGAAAATTATGGAGTTGAAAATATGGATTTGAAAATAATGGAATTCAAATTTATTAATATATCATTATAATTTAAAAAGAAATGTTTTCTTATTATTAATTTGAAATTATGGATTGGATAACTTCATTGATTCATTTGCTTTTATATCACGATTCCGGACCAACAAATTACTGCTCCAGCCCAGCCACCACAGATACAGAAAATTGTGAGGGGTATCAGTAGAGAGAAGTGGTCAAAAATTGTTGGAGTTTCAGTTGGTGCTGTCGCCGCAGCTTTAGTTTTAGCAGTAGCTGGTATTTGGTTATGGAGAAGGCAATCAATAGCAAATACTTCACGTAAGTTCCAACTATCAACGTTCAAATTACATAATCTTTTTATTTTTCGTCAAGTTGCTAGGTAAATTAAATAAACTAACTAGGCTAGCTACAATGAGAATTTAATTAACCGTTCTTGTCCCCTGTCTCAGTAACATACTTTTAGATTAGTAAAATGCTTGATGAGGTCCGAGGGTCTTTGATGTGTGTATAACTTTAGTAGATCTTACACTCAAACTTTGTTTGCACTCAGAAACTGATGATGAAGAATACACTAGCCCGCTGGACTATCGGTCATACTCTAGTTTGATATGTTATTCAGAGTTTAAAGTATTTGAGCTAGATACACTAAGATTGGCCACAAACAACTTTTCTGATGAGAACAAGCTCGGTGAAGGTGGATTTGGATCGGTCTACAAGGTTAGAAAAATAATATTATGTCCCTACTAAGAAAATGTAAGAATGAAATTCTGATTTTAAGCAAATGGCACAGGGATTACTGATAGATGGACTAGAGGTGGCAGTTAAAAGACTTTCTGGAAGTTCAAAGCAAGGACTTTCTGAACTCAAAAACGAAGTGGACTTGCTTGCAAAAATTAAGCATAGGAACCTGGTGAAGCTACTTGGTTGTTGTATACAGCAGAAAGAAAAAATATTATGCTATGAGTTCTTGCCTAATGGAAGTCTTGACAATTTTTTATTCGGTAAGCCAATTGCTATATAAATTTATAGTAAAAATATAACCAATATTCTTTACCTAATGGAAGTTCTTACCTAATGGAGGTCTTGACAATTTCCTTTTGTTCTTTTTCCTTGATAAATGGATAAGTAAATAACTTACAAATATAGATAATATTTGCACAACAAGTACAATTGGCAATCTTTACTATTATTATTTATTATGGTGTTAATACCAACTTCCATTTAAATTAGTTTATTATGTGTGACAATCTATCAATAAAATGTTTAACTTGTGGTAATACATCTGAAAACTTTTCAGCAAATGAAGCCATCAGACGTGAAAAACTTAACTGGGAAACACGATATGGAATAATATATGGAATCTGTTGTGGGTTACAATATCTTCATGAAGAATCTGGATTCAAAATTATACATCGTGATCTAAAGGCTAGTAACATTTTGCTTGATATAGAAATGACCCCTAAAATTTCAGACTTTGGTCTAGCAAGGCTTTTTGAAGACAATCAGACTCATATAGACACTTCTATTGTAGCCTGAACATTGTAAGCTCACTGTTATGTTTTCAATGTCCATTAATAATTTCATCTAATTTGCTGAGAGATCGACTTCAAAGGTTTCTATGTTTCTTATTGGATTCAACTAATAAATCAAAATATACACTAAATCCCAAATCTTTGAAATATTATAGTGGATACATGGCACCTGAATATGTCCTGCACGGGAGCTTTTCAGCAAAGGCAGATGTTTATAGCTTTGTTGTTCTACTTCTACAGATTGTAACGAGGAGAAAGATCAACTCATTTCTCAATTCTGTCCGTGCTTTCAGCCTAATTAGCTATGTACGTTATAAAAGACACAAGATTAATTAGAAAAATTTATCAACATTATAAATTTAAAAAATGTCCTTGATGATTTTCAGGTATGGCAACATGTGGAAGAAGGGAAAATTGATCAATTGAAGGACCCAGTCTTAGATAACGCATCCTCTGAAGAAGTTATGAAATTCATCCACATCGGGTTACTCTGCGTGCAAGAGGATCCGACCAAAAGACCAAACATGGCAGCCATTAGTGGTATGCTTCACCGTACAAATACCACATCTATTCCCGCTCTGCCGTCATCACCAGATACTACTTCAAGCTTGCCATCCGTTCTATTTTCTACTAGTGAGCAGAGCACTAGCTAGAAAAACAAATTATTACACATTAGGTAGAAGGATACTAATGTACATTAGTCACTTCATAAATCACATAAACATGCACAGTTATGTTTAGATAAATCAGACAATCTAATCCAATCTGACTTGTTTGTATTAAAAAATGGCAAGGTGTTTAACGAACTTTTTTATAGTTGCTTCTGAAGAAAAACTTGAAGGTCCAATCCTCAAATTTTATAGTTCAACCAATTGTTCCCACCCGGCCCAATGTACTCTGAACAATAGAATTTAAAATATTTGAACAATAGAATATACTCTGAAACAATTTAGTGGCAACTCATCCAACCCCAATGTATGTTATTGAGTTCTGCCTTCCACACTGATTGCATTTCTTTTTGGTAGCAGAGCAACTTCTTTATCCACCAATGGTTTGTTTAGTGCATCTGACCAAGTTCATAAATTTTGTATCTATAAAACTTGATGGTGCAAATTACAGACTGTACAGAGAGCAACTATAATTTATTCTAATAAGCACTGACCTCATTTCACAGAGATGGATCATAATTTAAATACCACTACTGAAAATACTATATTAATTAAGGTACAATGAAAATTCATTTAACAACCTTTCTTCCTTTCTTATTTAAATAGCTTAATTTAATAAGAATACAAACTAGGAATATTGAATATACTCTGATTGATATTCGTATACGTTAACATTCATATATAAGGATATAACGCCACGTAGATTGAGAGAATTGACATGAGAAACGGTCCAATTTAAAAATTCAATTTTAGTTAACTTAATTAGTAGGCCATAATATAAATAAAATTGATTTCTATACCAAAAGAGGCCCAATCCAATTTAAATTCCAGCAGCCCACAATATATATATTTTTAATTACTCAAATTAGAAACATAACTTTCCAAAAATAACTACCCTGCCAATAGCGCATCTTCCCTTGTTAATATTATTTATAACAAAACCTTCTGCCGACTCTCTCTATCTATGCATTTTTTTCTTCACAGAAAATTAAGGAAAATGGTTAGACTCTACATAATTATTCTCTTCCTTCGTAACTCCTGTTGGAAATCCAAATCAAGAAAATAAGGTATCCAATCTTACATTCAATTATTTGCTTAGTAAATAGATTAAACAATCTCTTATAGTTATCCATTTGATAGGATTTCTTATACTTATTATTTGCCATAATTTCTAGGTTATATTTGTTTATTTGACAAAGATTCTGAAAATGATGTAATATCTGAAAATTATTTATTTAATAAGGTTCATTATATTTATTATTTGATAAAATCTTGAGATCATATGATCGGTGGAATTTACGAAGGATTTCGATTGTCTGAAACTTATGAAATTGTAAATCAAATATTATTTCGTATTATCTATATATAATTGATGTTTTCTAGAATATTACTAATTTTCCTAATATATATATATATATATATATATATATATAGAGCTGGGTTATGGTGAGTTGTGAAGTAAGAGGTCATTTTTACTTCACGCTCATATTTTTATTTTGAAAATCCAAACAACCGATCCGAACCGCTCAACATGTTCTCTATATTGAAATGTGCTTGGAGACTAAATTTTACATTTTTTGGAATTTTTTTACTATTTATTAAGCCACTTTGAAAATCGCTGATCCGGTGGTCCAGAAATTTTTACTGTTTTTTACTGTTCACAGTGGATCAGCGATTTCAAAGTGGCTTAATAAATAGTAAAAAAATTTCAAAAAATGTAAAATTTAGTCTCCAAGCACATTTCAATATAGAGAACATGTTGAGCGGTTCGGATCGGTTGTTTGAATTTTCAAAATAAAAATATGGCGTGAAGTAAAACGACGTTTTACTTCACAACTCACCATAGTCTATCTATATATGAGCTGGGTTATGGTGAGTTGTGAAGTAAGAGGTCATTTTTACTTCACGCTCATATTTTTATTTTGAAAATCCAAACAACCGATCCGAACCGCTCAACATGTTCTCTATATTGAAATGTGTTTGGAGACTAAATTTTACATTTTTTGGAATTTTTTTACTATTTATTAAGCCACTTTGAAAATCGCAGATCCAGTGGTCCAGAAAATTTTACTGTTTTTTTACTGTTCACAGTGGATCAGCGATTTCAAAGTGGCTTAATAAATAGTAAAAAAATTCAAAAAAATGTAAAATTTAGTCTCCAAGCACATTTCAATATTTAGAAAAAATTGAACGGTTCGGATCGGTTGTTTAGATTTTCAAAATGAAAATATTGCGTGAAGTAAAACAACACAACTCACTATAGCCTATATATATATATATATATATATATATATATATATATATATATATATAGAGTATGGCTAATTTGCTTCCGGAAGCATTTCGGCGAGGTGCTTACGGGGGCATATCTTAGTATTTGATGTTCAAACAACAAATCCAAACCGTTAGATGTTCAATCTATATTAAAATGTACTTGGAGACCAAATTTTACATTTTTTAGAATTTTTTTACTATTTATTAAGCTGAAACTGCTGTTTTTATTAAATTTCTGCACCATTGAAAACAGCGGTTTTCAAACCAGCTTAATAAATAGTAAAAAAATTCCAAAAAATGTAAAATTTGGTCTCCAAGTACATTTTAATATAGATTGAACATCTAACGGTTTGGATTTGTTGTTTGAACATCAAATACTAAGATATGCCCCCGTAAGCACCTCGTCCGAAATGCTTCCGGAAGCAAATTAGTCATACTATATATATATATATGAGGAGGGTTCAAATGCCTCCATTTTTCATGCCTCCACCATGCCTCTATTTTTAAAAACTTTAATAACTCAAAATTTGAAACTTAAAAAGCCAAAATAAAACCGTTAGATATGATCTAAATCATTTTATCTATGCACATGCAAAAAATTATGATATTTCAATTTTGTTTTGGTTATCATCAAGAGCTTGCTAAATTGCACTAATGTGGATAATTTATTGACATTAATTTTTCAACTTATTGATTCACATAAAAACAAAATCGAAATGTGATAATTTTTTGTGAGCACATAGATACAATGATGTAGATCATATCCAACGGTTTTATTTTGACTTAATTTTAAGTTTTAAATTTTGAGTTATTAAAGTTTTTAAAAATGGAGGCATGGTGGAGGCATTTGAACCCTCCTCATATATATATATATATGTGTATATATATCCGATCAAAGTATCATACTAGTCTAATCATATTTATTTTATATAAATTCTTGTTCGTCTGTCTCGACACTAAATCAATATTTCGATATATCTATCTTACTTTAATTATAGTTAATATTAACATTTTGAATTTCCCTTACAACCTTGCCGATTTGAAACTAATTTATTCTGTTTATAAGTCTCCAGTATATGAAATCATATACATCGTACTATATATATTAACAAAACTATTGTATCTTTCGGTATGAAGATATTTTCAAACGTCTCAAATTAAATTGGCTTGTACTATAGTCTCAGATCAATAGTGATTCTCATTATGTTATTTTAATAAAATGATAAATTTTCACCGATAGCTCTAGGAATTTATTCACCGATAGCTCTAAAGTTATTTTTATTACAAAGAATTATATTATAAAAACTTATCAATAATTTAATTCTATTCCTCATGAAATTCCATTTTCATTATATTTGTCAATTAACAAATATATTTCTGTTTGACTCGTATCAAATATATTTATTGTCTAAATAAAAACATGTATAAATATTAATTTAGAAACCATGTTACATGGTCTAGGTCCGAGTTCTCAAGTAAGAAGTAACATAGAAGCAGGAGTAAACTACCCCCACAAACAATAGGTACGGATTTTTTGGACATTGTCAAATTGTTACATACCATTTTGTGTGCATTTCGTTTATTTATTTTTGGAATTGTGTGTTGAATCGAACGATCCCTTTTGTTTGTTTAGAAATACAATAGGATTATTCATATCGATCATGAGACTTGTAAGTAGGATGTGTTGAGCATGACTTTGTGTAGTGTTAAATGAAATGAACATGGAAAGTAACAGATAAGTTAAAGGAAAGGGGCCAACGTGTGTTGAACATACGTTGGAATGTATACATTGGGTCTGTGTTCAACTAGACCCCTCGTTAACGTGGCGTTGGTTGGATTTCCCATCACAGGTCAAGATCTAGCGTAGGGTGGATTCCCCATCTAGTGCGACGGCCAATATCTAGTGTAAGGTGGATTCCCCGTCTAGTGAGAAAGTCTCTCGTTATTGGTTGGAATTCCCAGCGAGTTAGCAGTCTTCCAATGTTGGATGGATTTTCCATTGGATTGGCAAATAAACGGTTTAACGGAAAACTTGAAAGATAACTACAGAAGTGTGTGCATGCGTGTGTTATTTAAATATGCATTGGTAAGATTTCATGTGAGTGTATAATATCATGTTTGAATTAATAAGTCAATTTGACAAACTCAGGGACTGGGTTTAGGGTTTAGGATTTAGAAGCTATGCTGGTATCCTTGAAAAAGAGTGCCAGTCGAGTCCCCAATGGAGAAAAAATATTTGACCAGGAGTCCTTACTCACCAATGGAGAAACTTCACTAAAGAAGTATGAAATGGAGAATTTAAATTGGGCATGCCTGGGAATTGGTAATACCACAAAAGACATCCTTGTTTGGCACATCGCCACAACCCACTTTCACCACCATGAAAACTCACCCCAACAAAATAACGATCCCCATCAAGAACCACGACACCAACAAAACAATGACATATATCAAGAACACGCATCCGAACAAAATCAACATCCCCATCATGGACTGTCACCCCAACAAAATAACGATTGCCATGAAGTACCCACACCGCAACAAAATAATGATCATCATCAAGAACCTGCACCGCACACAAGTGAAAAAACACACATTAGGATCGGTTAAACACGGATATCAGGAACGGACCTAGAGCCGATCCTGATCCAACCGTTACAAATAGTTGATCTCAACTGTATCGATTAAAGAACCGATCCAGATACCAACAATCTGGATCGGTTATTTTTATTAACCGATCCTATATTTATTATCTCGTCAAATTTATAAAAATATTTATTATCTGGCCAAACTTTTTTCCTCAAAGGCCTTTGAGAACTTCAACTGGACCTTGTGTCTGATTGATTAATGCTGTCATGACGTGCAGTTTGAATTTTTCTCGCTGATTTTGAAATGAGTTTTACACGTCATGCAATAAGTTTTACATGTCCGACGTCGTCTATCGGACTCAAATTTGAATTTTATTGGTTCTGCTTCCGTCCACTTCAATATTCGTGAGAGTCCACTTCAATATTTGTGTTGATCTAGCGCGTACGGATATTAAAACAGATCAGACGGAAGCGAAACCTATTGAACTCAAAGAGGGATAAAGAGGGATTTAGTATGATGGGATCAAATTTTTAGGCATAATGTCGGTAGATTACAAATGGGCTCAAAAGCCCAATACCAGCCAGCCCATAATTCAACTTAAAAAGTTAATAAAAACATTATAAAGAGCCTAGGAGAGAACCAAATCTCTCTCAATTAATGTAGTACAACAGTATAAAAACCTGAACCCATTTAGAAAATACTGGTTCAATAAACCGGTTTTGATCTCTTTAATCGCAGAAACGTTTATTTCGGTACAACTGTCCGGTCCGGTCCGGTCTAATAACACTATAAGATACGGTTCATTATTATGTACTGGATTTTCACAGCAAAGTAACTACTGGGGACAATATATGTCCCACTGAAAACTGGACCCACAGAACAAACCCACCGCCCCACCAAAACCAGACCCCTTTCGGAAATGAAATATAAAAATCATTTCTCTCGCCCAAGGCAGAGAGGAGCCCCACCCCTCCGCCAGGACCACCTGAGGGTCGCCGGAGCGCCGCCTGGCCCCACCTGACCCCGCCTTGGCCGTCACAGGTCAGATCCGGCCATAGGTCAGATCTGCTCCGCCTAGCCTCCGATCAGTAGCCTCTCCTTCTTCTTGTAGACCGAACCAGATCTGCCACCTTCTTCTTCTAGGCAGATCCAAGGTTGGTTTGGTCCTTGGCAAGAAAAGGCGAGGGGTGCTCGAGACAGGGGTGAGGCGGCTGCTCGCGAGGGGTGCTCGCGAGGGGTGAGGCGGCTGCTCGCGACAGGGCTGCTCGCGAGGGGTGAGGCGGCTGCTCGCGAGGGGTGAGGTGGCTGAGGGCTGAGGCGGCTGCTCGCGACAGGGGTGACGCGAGGCGGCTGCTCGCGAGAGGGGGGAGGCGGCTGAGGGCTGCTCGCGAGGCGAAACTCTAGCTCGCAGCGACAGAGTTGACGCGGCTGAGGGTTGCTCGCGAGGCGAAACCCTAGCTCGTGAGGCGAAAGGGGTGAGGCGACAGGGGTGAGGCGGCTGAGGGTTGCTCGCGAGGCGAAACCCTCTCTGTCACTTCTTCTAGGTTTCTCGTTCGACAAAGCGCCTCCTCTCTCTCTCGTCTCTACCTTGAGAGGAGAGAAAAATGAGAGGGAGGGGAGGAACCGGAGCCGATCGGAGCCGAGAGCGCGGTATCGTCGGAGTTCAGAGCGTTGAGCCTCTACGCCATCTCAATCGGAGCGCGGGTGAGTAGATCCGGCCGTCGGAGCGCGGCAGCGGGCGAAAAATCGGATCCGGTCGTAGAGAGCGATAAGGAATGGTAATAGGGTAATTATGAGTGTATATAAGTGAAATTAGAGTTATTTAGAATAGTTTAGAGGATTTTGTGAGAATAAAAGAGTGGATTTAGGTTAGAGTCATTTGACTCGTTATAAGTTCGTTTTTTTTTTATCAATGAAATTGTTAGTTGGCACTTAAAGCCACTAACCTTCAAAAAAAAAATCACTTCTCTCAATTCTCTCTAGCTAGTTCCCTTTACTATTTATTCGATTTATCAATTCAAATCTTCGATCAATGGTCAAACTTCTCCAAAATTCAACATTCAGATCTAAACTTTAGATAGAAAGAGAGAGAAGCGAAGAAGAAACAATGCACGATTTCTGCTTTACGATACCGTACGGGTTGGCCGTACTAGCTGGTGGCGTTCTGGGCTAAACAATTGCTAGAATATTAAAATTATCTTATGTATAATATATGCTCAATAGCTCAACATAAATATGGAAAATCACTGTCGAAAGAATGATACATGAGAAATCCAGTTGTTAAATATCCCTTTGAAAATGCTAATCTTCTCTTTTTTTGAGGAAAAATAAGGATCGAAGTCCTTATTTGATTCATTGATTGCAATAAAACAGTTTTGAGTTTCAGGATGAAACTCAATAAATAAGATTTACAAAAATGGTTCAACTTTGTTGAACATTTAGAATATAAAAACTTTTAAAGGTGAAAATAAAAATGAAATTAAAAAAGTACTAGAAGCTTTTGAAAGTAAAACTCTTCTTGTAGTTAGTGCAGTGTCTTCCACATCTCTTGCACCTCATCCACGAGTTCCCCCGAAGATTTAGTTACATCTGTAAAAATTCTCGAACACCTTTCACGCCATACAACAAACATCGCCAGTAATAGAATCTCCCTTGATTTGTTATCACCCTCTTTACCTACTATCCAGTGTTGAGCAACAGTCCTTTGCAGAACTATGTTCCAGTTGTGATTTAGGGGTATAACCGCCCTATTTAAGCTATTGTAGAATTGCAAAGAAAAGGGGCATTCAGAAAATAGGTGATGTATCGTCTCTCTTGCAGATTTACATAGGACACACATGCTGGGTAGGTTCCAACCTCTCTTTTGTAAATTTTCTGTAGTTAGTATTTTGCTGAAAGAAACCAACCAAGCAAAGACTTTGGTTCAGGGTGGGACCTTCATTTTCCAGACCCTGTGTACTGACTCCTTGAAGTGAGGAGCATCCTTCAACCTCTGGTAAGCCAATTTTACAGAGAAGATATTTGAGCTTGTTAGAGTCCAAAGTACATCATCTTTGATAGCACCGTTAGGTGCCGGCAATGTCAAGATACCCTGTAGAGCAGAAAGATGTCTACTCTCACTACTACAGAAAAAGAGATTGCAGACGGACATTACCGGAAGAGCTACACGGATTTCCCTGCCTTGTATGAGTTGAGGGTGTATAAAAGGTACCCTCTATAGACACGGATATTTACCCGTGTATATCTAACACTTTCTACACGGATTACCAAATAAACAGCCGTGAACATACACCTGCCTGTGGCGCTCTCCATATAACCGAGCAAAACGGATATTACGTAAACGACCGTATACAACTACTCTTTATTCACGGACATTGCAGCTAAACGTCCGTGCAGGTTACTTTACCTACACGGACATTTAGTTGCATATCCGTGTCCCTCTCTTAACAAATCAATAAAAAATAAAATAATCCTTGTATCTCCGAACTCGTTCTACACGGACATTGGTCAGAACAACCGTGTCGAATTACTCTATGTACACGGACGTTTAATTTCATATCCGTGTCCTGTCATAACTATCATACACGGACAAATATAAAATAATCCGTGTAGATCACCGAAAACGATTACACGGGTTTTTGTTAAATAACCGTGTCAAATTACTGTTTTCTACACGGACTTTTAACTTCATATCCGTGAAGCTTCCTTAACTATCATACATGGACTGTATAAAAGAATATCTGTACTCATTTCTACACGGTTGTTTGTTTAACAACAGTGTGGATTTATTGTGTTCCACACGGACGTTTAGTTTCATATCCGTGAAGTTCTCTTAACTAACATACACGGACTATATAAAAGCATCCGTGTAGCTCTCTGTACACATACACGGGCTTTTGTTTAACGTCCGTGTAGCGTTTGCTTTTGACACGGACTTATAATTCACATCCGTGTAGGTATCGTAACTATCATACACGGACAAATATAAAATAATCTATGCTCACTCAACTCGTTCTACACGGGCTTTCGTTTAATATCCGTGTAGAATTGTCCCATTTTTTTTCTTGATTTTTTTCATTTCTGGGCTAGCCTCCAGTTTAATTTGCTGGCCAGTTTTCCAGATAATTTGACATTAAATTATGCTTGCTAAATTCATATATACACTAAATTGTTATACAAATCCATGTTCAGCATTACAATATTCAGATAGAAACCATCTTGCCCAGCTACATCTTATATAGTCGATCTGCTCCTTGCTGTACTCAGTTTGCTTTGATGGTTGCTACAATTATAATTTGGTATTAGTTAGTAACAATAAAAGGTAGATGCAAGACAG
The DNA here is from genome assembly GCA_025461045.1 of Carex parvula. Classification (NCBI taxonomy): domain Eukaryota; kingdom Viridiplantae; phylum Streptophyta; class Magnoliopsida; order Poales; family Cyperaceae; genus Carex; species Carex parvula. The sequence goes on from JAJGRW010000063.1 coordinate 5,702,276, forward strand.
TGGCAAATATCAATTGCTAATTTAATGAAATGAGAATTATAAGTAAGCATAATATGAAAATATCAATTGCTATTATATAGGCACAATTAATATGAATTACATACCACATCTGGAAATCTGAATTGCATTCTTTCGACAAAGTCAAACATGGAAATCATCATGTAATATCCGCATTCCCAACCCTCCTTCTGTTGCGGGCTCTACAATTTACATTTAGCGGCCTATGTTAGAATGACAATAATTTTTTGAACAAAATATGAAATTATAGAATTGTGTTGTGCTCACCTGCCACCACCTCCAAGTCAACCTATTTCCCAATTTCTTGTCCGTGCTGTGCAATCCTCCTTTTGTAACATATGCAGCAAAAGCCCTTACAAAATGGAGTGACTCTAATTAGCAATTCCACAATTTGTTATAATTGGGAAAAAATCAAACATAGTGAAAGATTATTGCTTACTTTTGCACATACGGGTAGATTGATTTGCACTTGCTAAATGGGATCCTTTCTGTGGGCTGTGAAGAATCTATCAAGTAAACCGCACTCATGCAAGGCACAATGATGATCAAACATCAGTGTCCGCTGTGGGAGGAGAAGAATTATAGGATCTTAGCATACAGTACCTAGATATTTTGGCATATATAATAGTGAGACATGTGTTTGCTTGACTTGATGGTGTGATTTCAATTATTTATATATTTAATCACAAGGTTAGAACTAACATCTGGTGGTATGGCAAGAGAAGAAATCTCTTCTTCGCCTTAGTAGCTTGGAGCATCGCGCCACACAGGTAATTCATAGCCTCATTCGTAGCATTTTTCACGTTCGTCGCACTAAGTACGCTGGGGTCCAGAAAAGCACACAAGTTATGTTTGCCCTTGCCTTGCCAACTATTGATTAGCTTCCTAAAAAATTATCATATGACATTAGAATATATTCTTCAGTGCTATACACATGATATAAACAATTTTTGGTCACTAACATGAGGTAAATGGTGATGTGCCCCACATCGAGCCATTTATCGGACCCCAAGGCATGTAGAAAGTCCTTGAAATCGGTGAACAACAGCATTACAGTCGAGCCATCGTGTAGAAATATCCCCGGAGGGACAGGTATGACGACTTCCATCATGTCCTTGGGTGCCGCCATCAAGCGGTCGTGGAGATCCCGCAAATCCTTTTCGGGAAGGATGTTGTATTCTTCCTCGGTGAGCAGACGAGGTGGAGGTCCTGCTGGTTGGACAGGAGGGTCATGGCCTGCTGGTCCGGCAGTAGGGTCAGCAACTGTTTGGGAAGGTCCTTCTGCTTCGTCCCTCCGTACCGGTGACATCACGCCCTCCGTGCGACTACCATCATCTCCTCCTGTCTGTATCGAAATTTTTTACCTTTTTCAAGTATTTGAAAAGGAAGTGCTTTGAATGTAACAAAATAACTTGACTATTTATGCATTACCTGATCCAAAATAATCTGATTCTTGGGCCATTGCACGAATGACAGCCGGGCATCATCGACACAGAGCATGCCATTCCCCTCAATTGGGACAGGAAGAGGTATGTGCTCCCATCCCTTCAAGACATTGTCAATCTGTACGGCAGCATGGCCGGGAAGTAGCTGCTCATTGTGCATTTTGTCGGCTGCTGGATGTACCATGCCCTTAGCAACAACCAGAGGCTTATTCCCGAGCCACAGGACGAGTTCGCATGCTATGGCGTCCTGCAATTTCTTGTCAGAATTTATTTTTAAATTGAAATATATATACATTCATTCATATAAATCAAAGGTTGAAATAGCGTTTATCGCGTCATAGCGGAACGGCTGAAAAAACGGCGCTATGGCCATATAGTGTCCAACAAGTAGTAATTGCCTCCCAATAACAGAACGGCTGAAAAAACGGCGCTATGGTTGAAATACCTCCCAATAATGTCCAACAAGTAGTAATTGCCTTTAGAATACGAACAAGTAGTGATTACCTTTAGATGATCCAAATCGTCTCCGAACGTCCCGGATGCCTGACTACTTCGCCGAACTCCCGTCGAGGTGGGAGGTGCTTGCTCGGCTGGCTGCTTCATAGCTGTAATTTCGGCACGTAGCCTTGATTCCAACTCTTCCATCTTTGCGTCGTACTCAGCGCTCACCTCCTTGCGCAATTGCGCAACTATCTCATCTTTGTTCACTTTCGCACGAGATTTCCTTCGAGGTTTTGGTCCATTGAATACGTCCTTCCAGCCCCTGTAGGCACCTACGCCCCTTACTCGACCAGGGTGTTCTGGATTTCCGAGCGCTATGGACAAGGAGTCATCTTGCCTTTCGACCGACCGGGCACCGGAATTGACCTCCTCCTCCACCTCCAACTGTGAATAGAAAAATTAGTTATAGCAAAAGAATTAGTGATGTACACAAAGTTTTTAACACGCTTGAATTACACATAGTTCTAACGAACGACTCTTACCATTCTCTGAGCCACGGGTTGCAACACGGGATGTAGTACGATCCTCCCATCAGCGGTTAACTCGGACCTTGCCAACGTCCAATCTTGGGCCCTAGGATTTTTTATCCTAACCACGGGTGAGTCAACGTCTTTGTTCAACTCCAGAATTTTAGCCCACTCCTCCCTTTTACCCTAGTAACCACCCGACCCCAACTTGTGCGGATACTTGTTCATTCCTACAATCCTCCTGCCCTCCTCCCTTTTTTTCTTCACACATCCAAGTAAAAAAATTAGCCTACTATTTTCTATTTATTAGAAAGTAAATAAACCAATTAAAAAGCAAACAAAAAAATTACAAGTTGTGAGTGGAACACCATTTCAAGTTCATATTAATTCAGTTATTCAAAATAAACACCATTTCACATTTATATATGATTGGAACAACAGCAACAGGGTGTCTATTTCGGACACCATTAACCAACATAATTCAAATCGATAAAGGAAAAAAGGTAATTTTGCTGAATTTACATACCTTGAACTCATCCGTGCTCTTCATCTCCACAAACTTCTCCCACTTCTCTTGAGTCACCCAAGGATAGTAGCCTGCCGGGCTTTTACCTTGATCCATCCAATCCGTACTCAGCGTGATTTTGAATTGCTTCCAACCTTCATTCATTATCCTCAAAGTCTTATCCTTTTCCACCTCTGGGATGTCATCCGGGATGTTCCACTGAGCCTGCATTGACAGACAAATTACTGCATTTAATTTCATGTACAATTAAAAAAAAAGATATTAACTGGTTAGGTACTTCACCTTCACAATGTTCCACCAGTCGTTCTTTTGGTCTTTTGAAAACTGATCCCATCTCTCTACCAGGATGTCTGCCTTTTGCTTCACTAAATTGCACAATTTGAGTACTCAGCCCATCTTGTACCCTTCGCACACCCATTTTTACTGAACTCGATGTCCAGTTGCTTTGCCTCGGACGTGGACGCACACATTGTCGGACCTCTTTTCCTTTTGGCCGAACCTGATTGGGCAGCAGCTTGGTGCTCGCCTTCTTCCATCATATCTACGTGCTCATTCTCAATCGACATGGTTCTATAAAAAAAAATAGAACTTTTTCAGTAAATACCAAAGTAAATACAGTAAATACATGCAGTAAATACCAAAACTTTTATACCAAAATTTCTTCGCAATTGAGGTGTTGAGCATTTCCCTGAGAAAGAAGAGGTAGGTTGTCGGACTGGAGAGTTGGTTGGATAGGAGAGGCGACGAAATCGAGGTGAGGTAGGGAAGAAGGACTCGAAGTGGCGCGAGCTAAGTTTCGAAATGTTTGGAAAAGAATTGAAGGCGCGAGCTAAGTTATGAAAAATTTGGAAGAGCAGGCGCGTAATATGTATTGTAACCCTAGTTCTACACGGACAATTCACTTAATTCATTCGTGTTGGAACACCTTTATACACGGACATTTGATCTAAACTCCGTGTAGAGAGGAAGTAGAAGAGCTACACGGACTTTTTATTAAATATCCGTGTAGAAAGACCCTCTCGACACGGACTTTGATTTTAACATCCGTGTCTGTTTACCCTTTATCACGGACTTTTATTTAAAAGACTGTGAAGCTCACCCTTCTAGAGATCTAGACCCTAAACCCTATGTTACACGGACTTTTAGTTTAATATCCGTGTGTGATTACCTTGTACCATCTCCCCTTCAGGTTTGCCTCAACCTTTTTTCCCCTTCGATTTTGTTCCCTCTCTGCCTTTGCAACTTGCATCCGACATATTTGAAAATATTAGTTTGAGCATTGATCAGATTCCTGTACCATAACCTTCATAGCGATCATTTTCTTTTTAGAAATACAACTCCACAGCAAGCGATTTCTCCAAATGCTCGACCTTCCTCTCCCAACTCAGATTTATCCCTCCTCTGAAGGCAGAACAGGCACATGAAGCCTCCTGGGAGAAGTTCTTCAATCTGAGTTGGAGAGGAAGGTTGAGCATTTGGAGAAATCGCAACGAGGGTACTCGGCCTTCGAGAAATAGATAGGTGAAATAGGGCGAAGGACTCGAAGTGCCGCGAGCCAAGTCATTTATTATATTCTAACTCAGATCAAAACGGATATTAACTTAACAACCGTGTAGAATGAGGGAGAGCTCAGGGACTTTAATGCGAAAGTTCGTGTAGAAAGACCCTTTCGACACGGACTTGAAATTAACATCCGTGTCTATACCTTTTCGGCACGGACATTGCAACAACACTCGTGCACGAATACCTTTCGACACGTCTGTTTAATTAAACGTCCGTGTCTTTTTACAATTATACACGGACATGTAATTAAACGTCCGTGACAAAAGTATAAAAATCAGATTATTTATTTAAGTTTTGTTTAATTTGAACAATTTCACAACGGAATTCGAAAAGTTGCCTTTTTATTATTTCTAAGGAAGAAGACGAAACGACTCTTCAAAATTCTATATAATCTGAGAAACCTCCGATTGAGATTTGGAATGTTCAAATGGCCGTGCCACCGCCCCCCTCAAATGTGACATGGCCATGGCCCCCCTCAAGTGTGCCACGGCGAAGCCCAAGGGGGCACCCACCACCAAATGTGCCATGTCCTCAACCCGGGTCAAATGTGCCAGGGCCACGTCCCCCCTCAAACCCTCCCGAAGTCCCTGCCGAAGTTCCCGCAGTCCCTCCCGGCTTCGAAATGCCTCCTCCCTACGTGAAGAGGACATGGCCATGGCCCCCCTCAAGTGTGCCACGGAGAAGCCCAAGGGGGCACCCACCACCAAAACCCTACATAAGTAGGGGCAATCCAGCCAGACCATTCTTCTCTTGGATTAGAAGGCGAAGGCAGCCACCACCATCTAACTAGTTTAATTAAGTTATTCTTTTTTATTTTCTTTGTAGTTATTTTGTAGTTTTTCTTTAAATTTGTGGTACATGTATGAGGATCATTTCTTTTGGTACGATGTATGGGAATCCTTTTTTATGTAATATATTTTGTTCTTTAATCAATAATTTTTTTTCTACACTGTTTCTTTTTTGTTAAATACTTCATGCTATCTAAATAAATACTTTTATAGATATGAATTAGCAGCACAAAACAACAACATGCAACAATATATAAACACTACAAAGGTTATTACTTAAAAACCTTTAATATTTAAAACTTTGATTCTAAGTAAAATACTTAATGTTGTCTAAATAATCTGATTTGAAAACATAAATTAACACTTACCTGATATGAAGAATAAATAATTTATGGGGACTTTACAAAATAATTACAAAAGCTAGCTTTAACATAGAATAATTTTCGGAAATTGCAAATTAAAAACCTTTTTACACGGATGTATAATTAAAGGTTCATGTAAGAATACCTTTCTATACGGACGTTTAATTAAAGGTCCGTGTAGCTCGCATAGCAATTTCTACACGGATGTTCAATTAAAGAGAACGGTGTAGGTCCGATGCCCATCGGACCTACTTTCATGTTCATGACCGTCCGATCTAATTTAAGATATGTGCGCACGGAAACTGAAACAAATACGAACGAACTTTAAACTATTCCGCATGACTTTTAAAGCAAATAGACGGTGATTAAACCCATCGTAAGCAAATACGAATGAATTATAAAACCTTTTTCTCAACGATGATGACCTACTTTTATGTTCAACGATGATGAAAAAGATTTAATATGTTATGTGCGAGAGCAGCTTGGGTCCGATGCCCATCGGACCCAAAGTGAGTTCGATGGCTCTATGACCGTCCGATATATTTCAAGATTCGTGCGCACGTAAATTAAAGCAGACGCAAAAGTTCTGGCGTGATCTTAAAGCATATCGGACGGGCATCGGACCCAAGCTGCTCTCGTTATGTTATGTACATATTTTTTAGAGTGATTTTTGTGATAATACAAGTTAAAATTCAAAGATCTCAGATAATACAGCTTGATGGATGGGTAAATAAAGTTAAAATTCCATCAAAATTTGCTGCACTTGATTAAAGGCTGTAATCTTTGATTTGAATGGTCCCGATCAATCAACAGACTAACTATTTTGGTGCGTCTTCACAATCTCACAAAGCAATAGTTTATGTTTCATGAAACATAAACTCTTGCCTTGTGAGATTGTGAAGACGCACAAAATAGTTAGTCCGTTGAATGATCGGGACCAGTCAAATCAAAGATTACAGCATTTATTGTCTTCCATGAAAGTTTGATCAAAAATTATTTTTATTTACCCATCTATCTAGTTCATTGAAGATTGAAGTATCGTATGGCCACAAACACTTCGTGCTAGATCAAACCTCATACATAATAAATTTTCCAAACTTTTATGTTGGTTACATTCAATGTTCTCCCTTGATCATTTTAAAACAGATACGGAATGATTTCATTGCAGATCGACCGTTGATTTTCCGCTTGAAAATGAACGGTCCAAAAATATTTTTACAATTTGAAGGGACATACAATGATGAAAGTTTATAAAAATAATATGTATATGTATTATTTGGCCATATAAGATGTAAAAAAAATAAAAATATATTTTTTCAATTATTTTTGTATGTACTGTTGTACATGTATTAGGTGATTAGTAAATATCAAGCTTTGTTGACCGTCCGATAAACGAAGAACGGTCCTGATGTCTTCATTTAAGTGGGTAGATTTTCCACACTCTCTGAGGTAACATAATATTTCTGTTTAGATCTGGTTCTAGATGATGCACAAGATCCTTTAATATTTGTGCATCATAATGATTAGACGGTCGGATATAACCACAGATATTATGTTACCTTTGAGTTTATGAAAGCCCTTCTATCCCTCCTCTCTGTGGATAAATTTTTTCGAATTTCCCTCCTTTAGCTCCCTGATGGGACTCCCAAAAATTCAAAACAAATTTTACGAAAATTTTCGCCTAGGTTGGCTTTTCCCCGCCTCACTTTCCCTCCCCTTTCTACACAGATATTTAATTAAATGTCCATGTACGTTACCTTTCTACACGGACTTTTAATTAAAAGTCTGTGTAGCTCTCTTTGCATTTCTTCACGGATGTTCAATTAAAGAGAACAGAGTAGGTCCGATTTCCATCGGACCTACTTTCATGTTCAACGATGATGACCGTCCGATCTAATTTAAGATATGTCCGCACGGAAACTGAAACTGATACGAACGAACTTTAAACTATTCCGCACGACTTTTAAAGCAAATAGACGGTGATTAAACCCATCGTAAGCAAATACGAACGAATTATAAAACTTTTTTCTCAACGATGATGACCTACTTTTATGTTCAACGATGATGAAAAAGATTTAATATGTTATGTGCGAGAGCAGCTTGGGTCCGATGGGCGCAGCTGGGTCCGATGCCCATCGGACCCAAAGTGAGTTCGATGGGCTCTATGACCGTCCGATATATTTCAAGATTCGTGCGCACATAAATTAAAGCAGACGCGAAAGTTCTGGCGTGATCTTAAAGTAGATCGGACGGGCATCGGACCCAAGCTGCTCTCGTTATATTATGTACGTATTTTTTAGAGTGATTTTTGTGATAATACAAGTTAAAATTCAAAGATATACGAACGAACTTTAAACTATTTTGCACGACTTTTAAAGCAAATAGACGGTGATTAAACCCATCGTATGCAGAGTAGGTCCGATGCCCATCGGACCTACTCTCAAGTCTTAATTTGTAACTGGAATTGAGCATTGAGTTCCTGTACCAAACCTTCATAGCGATAATTTTTTAGAAATACAACTCCACAGCAAGCGATTTCTCCAAATGCTCGACCTTCCTCTCCCAACTCAGATTTCTCCCTCCTCTGAAGGCAGAACAGGCACTTGCAGCCTCCCGGGAGAAGTTCTTCAATTTGAGTTGGAGAGGAAGGTCTAGCATTTGGAGAAATCGCAACGAGGGTACTCGGCCTTCAAGAAATAGATAGGTGAAATTGGCAAAGGACTCGAAGCGGCGCGAGCCAAGTCATTTATTTTCCAAGTAATTCTTAATTTCTTTTGTTCAGAATTACTTGATCAAAACGGCGCCGGGAGGAGATTGCCTTTTATACCAAATTTTTCCATTTTTTCTACACGGATTTTACCTTTAACAATCCGTGTAGCTCCCCTTCCCCATTAAACCCTAAACCCTTTACCCACGGACATTTATTCCGACATCCGGTTTAATTACCTTTTTACACAGACCTTTATTAAAAAGCCGTGTAGCTCTCCTCATTTTGTGTGGATTTTAGTTAATAATCTGTGTACGTTACTGTTCTCCTCACGTATTATTAAATAAAAGGCCGTGTGTGAAGTAATTGACAGCATTGCGTGGTTTAACTTGTTATTTTTATATTATTTGAAAGTGATAATAAATAAGTATACGTATTATTTGAACTCGAAATGTGTGAAACGCAAATTATTTTTTACTGAAATTTAATATTTCAACTAATTTTCAATTCCTAATAGAAATATATTAACTGGAAATATTATTTTACTAATATTTAATATGTGAACTAATATGTAAAAACCTTTATGTTGTTTTGAAATAGAAATATTTTAACTAGAATATTATTTAAAAATTGTTTCCAAACAAGATAATAAAAAAGTTATTTTCTAAACAAAATAAATATTATACATCTCCCTTTTTTTTCCTTTTTCTCTTTTTTTCGCTAATTTCACATTACATTCGGCCCATATTCCTTCATTGTGGTCGGATCGCAAATAGTTTGCTTCATCTTGGTCTTCAATTGAGGCTACCTCAGTTTGCACGTCGGTACAAAATGGAGGTATTTCGTCGAACTGGTCATACTCTTCTTCGTCGACAACGTTTTCTGCCCCAACAATTCTTCTTTTCCCAGATAGGACGATGCTCCACCTATTATCACTCGGGTCAGTGACATAAAAGACCTGGGTTGCTTGCTTGGCGAGTATAAACGGATCATCAACATACCCAACTTTATTAAAATCAACGAGTGTGAACCCGTCGTTATCAACTTTAACACCCCGGTCTTCGACCCATTGACACCGAAACAAGGGAATGCTAAGGTCAGGACTGTAAATGAGCTCCCAAATTTCCTCAATAACGCCATAATACGACTTTGATGCTATTACCGGCCGGGAATCTCCGGATCTACTGAATTCTTGAGACGTCGCCACCAACGTCACCCCACTATTTTGCATCGTGCTCTTATCACTTTGGGATTTAGTGTAAAATGTATATCCGTTAATTTCGTATCCTTGGAATGTTCTAACAACAATTCGGGGTCCTTCGCCCAGCAGTCGAACAATTTCATTTACGGGCCTCATATCGGGGTGTGACTGCACCCTCTCTCTCAGCCATCCTACAAATGAACGATTATGCTCGTTGGTAAGCCACTTCTGTCCTCTCATGTAGTACTCTTGTTGAAGGATTGTCATGTGCTCATCTATATAAGGAGCAACATCGGTCATGTGCTGTAGTACCAAAAAATGTGCCTTCTGTAGTTCATCTCTATCAGCAACTACGGCTTTCAACCCAATTGTCCCGACTCCTTGGAGCCTTCCCTCATATCGAGACTTTGGAACGCCAATAGGACAGACACTGGTCATGTAGTTGGTGCAAAAATCAATCACCTCTTCTGTGGAATATCCTTCTACAATGCTACCTTCGGGTCGATGTCGGTTCCTTACGTATTTTTTCAAAATTCCCATGTATCTCTCGAATGGATACATATACCGCAGGAACACAGGACCACAGATCTTGATTTCTCTCACTAGATGAACAACAAGGTGAACCATAACATCGAAAAAAGATGGCGGAAAATACATCTCAAGTTGGCAAAGAGTAGCGACGACTTCTACCTCCAAAGAGTCCAGTATTAGAGGGTCTATCACTTTGGAATTTATTGTATTGAAGAAAAAACAAAGCTTCGTAATGGTTTGACGAACGGGCTTTGGTAAAACCCCCCTAATTGCAATAGGAATCATATGTGTCAATAAAACATGACAGTCGTGAGATTTCAAACCGACCAGTTTCAGGTCCTTCATCGACACTAGCTTCTTAATATTCGAAGAATACCCTGATGGGACCTTAATACTACGGAGGCATTCACAAAAGCTTGTTTTCTCTTTCTTCGACATTGTGCACATTGCGGGGGGTAGGTATGTGCGCTTCCCTTTCTCCTGCGGTGCAAGCTCGGGTCGTATTCCCATTTCTACCATGTCTTTTCGAACTTTGATACCATCTTTAGTCTTTCCCGGAATATTCAATAATAAACTAGTCAAACTGTCGCAGACATTGTTTTCAACATACATGACATCTATGCAATGTCTCACTTCTAAATATTTCCAGTAATGTAAGTTTCAAAATATGGACCTCTTTTTCCAAATATTCTTCAGTGGTTCTGTGGCACACTTTCCAAACACAACATCAAGATTTTTAACACGCTCGAAGACACCCTTCCCATCTAATGGACGACGGGCCACTCCAAGCTCAACTTTCCCGTTGAATGCCTTCTTCTTCTTACGATATGGGTGATTAATTGGAAAAAACCTACGGTGCCTCATAAATACATTCTTTTGACAATTCTTCAACCTCAGCACCTGCGTATCATCTTCACAAATAGGGCATGCTTTTGCTCCTTTACAAGTGTAACCCGATAAATTCCCGTACGCGGGGAAATCATTTACTGTGCAAAACACCATAGCTCGCAAGTTAAAGGTCTCTTTCATGTACGCATCCCACACCGAGACGCCATCACGCCATAATTTTTGGAGGTCATCAATTAATGGTGCGAGATATACATCTATGTCATTTCCGAGTTGTCTGGGTCCTTGGATTAGTAATGACATCATTATATACCTGCGTTTCATGCACAACCAAGGACGAAGATTGTAGATGGCTAACAGAACTGGCCAAGTACTGTGCCGACTGCTCATGCTTCCAAACGGACTCATTCCATCTGTGCTCACCACAATCTTGAGGTTTCTTATCTCGGAACTAAAATCTTTGAATTGTCTATCAAAATTTCTCCACTGAGGAGAATCAGCCGGGTGTCTTAGTTTACCGTCCTTTTTGCGCCCTTCTTCATGCCAACGCAATAACTTTGCATCTTTGGAATTTGCAAATAACCGTTTGAATCTCAGTATTATCGGCAAGTACCACAACACCTTAGCCGGATTTCGGCCCTTTTTGCCGTCGTCACAATCAGTAGTGCCCTGGTCCTTACGTTTATACCGAGAAACACCGCACTTGGGACAAACATGCATGGCCTCGTACTCATTACGATACAATACACAGTCATTCGGACATGCATGTATTCTTTCGATCTTCAAACCCACCGGACATATCAACTTCTTCGCCTGATATATTGTACGGGGTAACTCGTTCTTATCTGGGAGCATTTCTCCTAAAAGCTTTAATAAGGACGTGAAACTCTTATCGCTCCAACCACTGTCTGCTTTCAAGTTAAATAATTTCAACACAGCTGACAGTTTTGTAAATTTGGTACATCCGGAATACAACGGCTTTTTGGATTCATTAGACAAGTACTGAAATTTATCATAATTTTTATCACTAATTTCATCTTCCATATCATGTAACATGTCCTCCAGATTATCAATATACTCGTGTACTACATTTTCAGCGATATCCGTCTCCAGCTCATCATCGTCGTTGCGATCAAGTTCAACATTATCAAAATTTTCGACATTCACATCATCATCGCTGAAATCAAGTTCAAAATTATCCAAAATCTCTACATTCTCATCGCTCTCTTCACAACGGTTAGAATTCTTATTGGTACAACTACTTTCCCCAAATTCCTCACCATGCATGAACCAACATGTATATCTTTTCTTAAATCCACGACAAATCAAATGAGCTCTAATTTCTTCGGAATCCCCAAATCTTAAAAAAATTTTACAATCTCTACAAGGACACAAAATGTCGGCTTCCTTCATCTTCACTCTATACCTCTCAGCGAATTTTATGAACTCATCAACGCGACCCAAATATTCTTCACTATCACGTCGCAATTCATACATCCAACTTCGATCCATCTGTAAATTAAATTAAAAAAATGATTTCAATTAATCATGGTCAACATGTAAATGGTACCAAATTCTAGGCTTACAAAGGGCCGGTTTACAATCCTAACCCACTATTTGAATATTAGGTCCCATATGTGAACACATATTAGCGAGATTTAATTAGTATTTGAGAAAAATTCGGCAGCATTTTCCCGTAACTCCCCAAGTATGCCAAAAAACCCCATACTCGTAGGAGCATAAGGGAAAATATCATCGAACTTTCCTCAATTACTAATTAAATCCTGCTAATATGTGTTCACATCCTAAATGAGACCCAATATTCAAATAGCAGTCCCAAAACGGGGACTATCCAAAATTAATCCCTATTGGATTAATTTTGAACGGGCAAGGACCTAAAAGCATCAGTAGGTCGGTTATTGGACAACAATACACTAATTACACATGATCTAAATAAGTAAAAATAAGTAACATAAAATTAGAGGAAGAAAAGAAAAAAATATATATATATATATATACACTAACCTTAGAAAGATAGAGAGGAGAAAATACAAACTTCAAAGATCTCAGATAATACCAGCTGCTGGCCTTTGCAGAAATCGGATCAGCACATTCAATACAAAGAGAGAGAGAGACAGTATTAATTACTCGATAAAAAAAACGGCGCTGGAAGGAGAAGGCCTTTTATACCAAAACCCTATAAAGACTTTTTCTCCACGGATCTTACGTTAAGACATCCGTGTAGCTCTCTCAAAAATCATACACGGTTAATTGTATTTAAGAACCGTGTTTTATAATAGCCTTTTCTATGAAATTTATAAAAAAATCTGGGTTATTTAAGATAGGAGAATGCATTTCTACACGGATTTTCAACAAACAGCCGTGTACATTAACTTTATACACGGATCTTTGGGGAAGAAATCTGTGTAGCTCTCTAAAAAATCATACACGGCTATTGGTACTTAAGAACCGTGAATAACGCTAGTTGGTTCGTTTAAAATATTGCTAGTCTTTTCTAGGATTCCGTGTAGCTATTCGACACGGTTATTCAACAAATATCCGAGTACATATACTATTGTACTCGGTTTTTAGTTAAATATCCGTGTAGTCTAATGTATCTTTGGGTAATTTTTTTTTTCCTGAGCTAGCCTTGCTGAAGCTGCAATTCAAGCCAAACTTAGTTAATGTCGGCAATAAATTCAAGCCAAAGCTGAAAGGGCACCATGATTTGTTCATACTAGGAAAATGCTTCAGATTCTTAAAAAAGGGGCATAAGAGCATGAATTGTAAGAACCAAAAGACGTTTCTTTAATTGCCAAGGCACAAATCACCTCTTCAAATTCTGCAATCCACTTTCTTCTAGTAATATATACATTCAATTCTTCAGTTATCAAAGGGAGTAAGTACATGCATGGCAATAAAGGAGAAGGTAAACAGACTAAGGAGACTCATGAGAAAACTATTGAACAGCCACAAGGATCTATAAAAGGAAGGAACACATTTGCACAGAACCATGCACCATCGCTCTTGACATCACAATTCATAAACTGAAAACCATGGCAACACCACCAAATTGGCAAACTATGCAAATGCAAGATCCGGCTAATATCCAAAATCGCATGAAAGAGCTCAGGGTCTATTTGCCTCGACGTGATCAAGAAATGGCGGAAGAAAATCAGTTCCTTCTTCGCTCTGCAATTGTATTTGCCGGGCCACACTACAATGACCACCGCATAATAACACGTTTGGCGAGTGCATTGGGTATATTTTTTGGAATTCCTCCACATTATTTCAGAATTTCGGAAATTGACCCATCAATTAGGGACTTTGTTGCCACTTTCCCAAATTCAATTATGAGAGATGCTACGGTCGGGGTGGGCAATTTTGTTGTTGACCGGGATGTTGAAGTCCAACTGGTGGAATGGACGAAAGAATTAGGCATGCTCCACGAGCCCACAACCCACTGTGCTAGAATTAGGCTGCACGGTGTTCCTCTCCAATATTGGAACAAGGAAGACCTCTCTGATCTCATATCAGGTTTTGGCTATTTGGTAAGAGTGGCTCATTTCTTTCCCTACGGTAATTATGAGGTGCTTCGTGTTTTTGTGGCTTTTCATGATCCGGCACAAATTCCAAAAAATATCCTTCTCATTGATGACCCAAACTCAACAATTGTGCAAGTGGAATTAGAAGGGTACTTCCTCAGAGGTGGTAATTACATGCCACCTCCTCCGCCCCCCCCCCCCCCCCCCAGTCCATATAGGGGAAATCCACCTCCACATGCACCTCCACCACCCTCGTATTCTCAAGGCAATAACTCCCATGATCGCAGCATTAACTGCCGTCAAGCACCCTATGACAGTCGCAGGGTCGGGCAAGGTGGGCGTGACAGTCGCAGGTTCGGGCCAGGTGGGCATCAACTTTAGTAGAGTTTGAAGTTGTCAGTTATATCAAATGTTTAGGTTATCTTTTAATTTTGCAAATTCGGGCAGCAAATCCCATTGTTTAGGGATGCTAAAAATTATTATGGAAATTTATAGTTCATTGATGAATAGAATTAAAGTTTTCGTGTCCTATATATTTTTTGGGTTTTTTTTTATTTCTGGACTATTCTTTTCTACACGGATTTAAAAAAAAAAATCTGTTTCGCTATTTCGTACACGGCTATTCAACAAATATCCGTGTACAATTACTATTTGGACACGGTTTTAAGTTAAATATCCGTGTATGGTATCCTATATATTTTTTTATTAACAATTTTTTTCTGGGCTAGCCTCCAGTTTTGCTAGCCAGTTTGCTACAAAATTCAATATTGAGTTTACCCCAGTTTTTCAGATAATTTGACATCCAGTTTTCCAATTTCAGCACAAAAATTATACTTAGCATTACAAAATTCATATTTAGCATTACAAATCCATGTTCAGCAATTACAAAATTCATAAATTCATCTCCTTATTTACAATTACAGCACAAAAAATTACTACATTCTATATATTTTATTTAATTACAAGAACATGCTTTATATTTGAAACACAAAATCGGTGGATGGCATACAAACCGGTCAATTAATAAACTAAAAATTCATGTACACTAAATTATACAAAATTATACAAATCCATATTGAGTATTACAAAATTTAAATTGAAACATTATACAAATCCATATTGAGCATTACAAATCCATATTGAGCATATATTATACAAATCCATACTGGGTAGACATATCCTTCTTCCTGAGCCTCGATCCCATAATGATTTCAAATATAAACTTAAGGTTTCCATTTGGTGCCAGTAGCTAGGGTTTACAGAGGGTAATATGAAGATACATTTTAATAAAGAAAGAGTTGAGTAAAAAGTTGGATGAAGGACCTTCGAAAAAAAGAGAAGAGGTGGATGAAGGACCTTCAGAGCCGGATGAAGAGTCGAATGAAGTGTCGGACACTTCATTCGGCTGAAGCTGGGTTAACTCAGATGTTATGTCCGACTCTTCATTCGGCTCTTCACCCGGCTCTGAAGGTCCTTCATCCAACTTTTTACTCAACTCTTTCTTTATTAAAACATGTACATCTTCATATTACCTTCTGTAAACTCTGGCCACTGGCACCAAAAGCGAAGAGCCATCGTTGCTCACCTGAATGTGACATGGTTCTACAAAAAACAATATTTATTAGAAACAAGCACAATTATACATGCATTAGTAAAATAATCACTAAAATAACAATTATACATGCATCACTTTGTTATACATGCATTAGTTGATTAAACATGCATTACTCTATTATTAGAAACAAGCACAATTATACATGCATCACTATATTATACATGCATTACTAAACAAGCACAATTATCAAGCTAATCATCACTAAATAACAATTATACATGCATTTCTCTATTATACATGCATTAGTTGATTATACATGCATTACTCTATTATTAGAAAAAAGCACAATTATACATGCATCACTCTATTTAATATACTAATTATTTACATTATCTCAACAAATCAAGCATGCATGCATTAATTACTTTGACCTAAATAAGCAATAACAAGTAACAGAAAATTAGAGGAAGAAAAGAGAAATATATACACGACTAACCTTAGCAAGATAGAGAGGAGAAATACAAATTAACTTCAAAGATCTCAGATCCGGCCTCCTTGTGCGCAGAAATCAGACCAATTCGTATACAGAGAGAGAGAGTATTAATTGATCAAAACGGCGCTGGAAGGAGAAGGCCTTTATCGATAATCAAAACCCTACAATAACCTTTCTCCACAGATTATTATTAAACAGCCGTGTAGCTCTGTCAAAGATTTCTACACTGCTGTTTAAACAAACATCCGTGTGCATTTCGCATATTTCTACACGGTTCTCACCATAAATACCCGTGTAGCTCTCTCATGGCTATCTACACTGTTAGTTAAACAATAATCCGTTTACAATTCCTGATAAACGTCCGTGTAGCTCTCTCAAGGCTTTCTACACTGATTCTTTAATAAATAATAGATCCCACAGATATTTCGGGCTTCTAAAAAATCTGTGTAGCTATTCCACACGGATATTCAATAAATATCCGTGTACAATGTTTGTACACGGTGTTTAGTTAAATATCCGTGTCTGATTGCCCTATATATTTTTTTATATTTTTTTTTCTGGGCTAGTCTCCATTTTTGCTAGCCAGTTTTGGCTACAAAAATTGAGATTACCCCCCCAGTTTTCCAATTACAGCACAAAAATTATACTTAGCATTACAAAATTCATAAATTCAACTCCTTATTTACTATTACAGCACAGAAATTACTAAATTCACTAATAAAACATTACAAGAACATTACTAAATTCACTAGTAAAACACTACTAATATGCATAAATTCATATTTTATTTAACACCTTACAAGAGCATGCTTTATCTTGGTTAGGTTCCAAAGAAATGGGTCAGACTAACTTTCAACTAACAAAACATTTTATGCAAATTAAATTATGTTTTAGTCCCAAGTTTTTGGCGATGCACAAATGGACATGTGGCAGTGTTATTACGTTGTTGTTTAAATTCTTTCGCAAACCACATCTTATTCAAAGGGGGTTTGTGTAAGAAATTAAACAACAATGCACTGCCACATGCCATTTCTACACCGCCAAAAACTTGGGATCAAAACATGATTTAATTTAAAGAACATGTTTTATTATTGAAAGTTAGTTTTACCCATTTCTTTGAAACCTAACCAAGAAAAAACATGTTCTTGTCAAGTGTCAAATAAAATATAGTGACTCTAAAAAGAAAATGAAATTCATCACATGCTGTCCATCGGAAAGTTCATCACAATCTGTAAATAAAAATAATGATGAGTAAGTAAGCAACAATAAGTAACAGAAAATTAGAGGAAGAAACGGAAAATACATGCCAGAGATGAAGGAGATATTCATGCCAGAAGTGAAGTCGAGATGTAGGTTATCAATTATATCACATCGCTCGTCTTGATAGATGAGCTCCAAAGATAGCGACTTATCTTGATAGATAAGCGATCTGACATAATTGATAAACCTAAATCAAAATTCCAATTATTAACCGTGAAATGATTATCAAAGTTGATCATAAGCGATATGTAAAGTGACCGGTCTTTCTCTCTTGCTAAGGTTATACAGGAGAACCTACAATTTACCTATGAATTGAAAAAACTCTAACCTTTCTGTTTGTTGAATTACTTGATCAAAACGGCGCTGGAAGGAGAAGGCCTTTTATACGGCTCGGGAAGGAGAAGGCCTTTTATACCAAAACCCTACACTTTTCTACACGGATTTATACTTAACAAAACCGTATACAATGTGTAGTGTATAAAATTGACAAAACCGTGTACAACGCTGAGAAGGCCTTTATCGATAATCAAAACCCTACAATAACCTTTCTCCACGGATTATTATGTAAACAGCCGTGTAGCTCTGTCAAAGGTTTCTACACTGTTATTTAAACAAACATCCGTGTGCATTTTGCATATTTCTACACGGTTCTCATCATAAATATCCGTGTAGCTCTCACATGGCTATCTACACTGTTAGTTAAACAATAATCCGTTTACAATTCCTGATAAACGTCCGTGTAGCTCTCTCAAGGCTTTCTACACTGATTCTTTAATAACTATCCGTGTAATAGATCCCACAGATATTTCGGGCTTCCAAAAAATTACAATATCACACGGTTTTTGTATAAAATTGTCAAATCCGTATACAATGTGCAGTGTACAATGACCATTTCTGTAGTAGTGTCCCTTGAATCGATTGCTGTAAAGCACCAATATTTTGAATTAGATCCGCTATCCCCCCTGCCTGGTACACCTCCTTGACTGAAATGTCACTGTCCCTTGATTCAGTGAATAGTAATGACAGCTCGTGTTT
Organism: Carex parvula; assembly: GCA_025461045.1. NCBI lineage: Eukaryota > Viridiplantae > Streptophyta > Magnoliopsida > Poales > Cyperaceae > Carex > Carex parvula. The sequence goes on from JAJGRW010000063.1 coordinate 5,721,119, forward strand.
AAGAATGCCATGCCCCCAATTGTGAAACCAAAATTTGGTCCTTTCACCATTGCCTAATTCCCTCTTCATTACGGATTCACAGAGATTTATAACTCCATCCAGATTATCTTTGAAAAATTTGCATTGCGGGATGTCACTTCTTCTCAAAAGGTTATGAGTTGCAGATAGAAGGGATTTCCAAATTCTGTCCTCCGGTTTTACCCAGAACCAATACCACTTGGCTAAGAGAGCATCATTAAAAGTTCTTAAATCGATGATACCCAGTCCACCAGATTTCTTTGGTTTACAAATCATTTCCCAGTTTGCTAATGGCAGCCCCTTATTGTTTTCTCCATTCCTTTTCCAAAGAAAGTTCCTCCTTTTCTTGTCAATCTCAAGTATTACCCACGTTGGAATTTTGAATACCGACATAAAGTACGTCGGTACTGAAGATAGAACTGCATTAATTAATACAATTCGTCCGGCAATAGAGAGTAATTTTGCAGCCCAGCCTTGAAGTTTTTTATTGACCTTTTCTATCAATGGTAAGTAGGCACTCTTGGGAAGTCTTCTATCTGATAATGGTAGACCCAGATAGGTAAAAGGGTAGGCGCCTTGCTTACAGCCCAAAGCATGTATAAGGTCCTGAGAGTTTTATAAAGTGGCCCGTAGGAAGTATCAGTTCTGATTTGTCCATGTTGATTTTCAAACCTGATATGTGCTGGAACACTGTGAAAACAATCTTGAGTGTTTGGATCTGCCTTAGTTCTGGTTTTATAAAAAAGAGAGAGTCGTCTGCATACAGTAGGCATGGTCTCATGTGCATGAAAGGTAATCTCCAAGTTCCATTTTCTGCTAATTTTTCAAACCACCTTGGTAGAAAATCCATCGCCAATATGAAAAGTAACAGGGATAAGGGATCACCCTGCCTTACACCCCTTTTTAAGTGAAACTTTTTTCCAAGTAGCCCATTTATGATTATTTGTGAGGATCCTTTTAATACACAGTTAGCAATCCAATGTATCCATTTGTTTGGAAAGCCCAATCTCGACATCACCTTTAAAAGAAAATCCCAGCTTAATTAATGTATCAAAAGCCTTGTGTATATCAGCTTTAAACAAGGCTAGTGGTGTTTTCATTTCATTTGCTATCTGCAGTGCCTGCTGTGCATAGAGAAAACCTTCCGTGATCTGCCTGCCTTTTATGAATCCAGATTGATTATCCCTGACTAGGTGCTGCATATGGGGTTGCAGCCTGTTGGCTAGAATTTTGGAAATGAATTTTTGTATTCCATGAATCAAACTGATTGGTCTGAAATCTTTTGGGGATTTTGCAGCATCTTTTTTTGGTATAAGAACGATGTATGAAGTGTTGAGTTTGTCTAGGTCCCATCCTTTATCAAGAACTTCTGTGATTACTTTGTGTAGATCCGGCAATAGCACGTCTTGGAATTCTTTAAAAAATTCCCCTGTAAACCAGTCTGGTCCCGGGCTTTTGTTGGATGGCCATTCCTTTATAACCCTTGCTATTTCTTGCACTGTTACTTCTTCTGTTATCTCATGTAGATTGTGAGTTGCATCATATAAATTTTCCCATCTCAAGGTTGGTAGTGGGTCTGATTGCGTCCCCATCAGTTGCACATAGAAATTCCAAAACACCCCTGCTTTGTCTTGCTGTTAAGTGTAATGTTGCCCTTCATGCTCAATCGTTGGTATTACATTTATTCTCTTTGATGCTGTTGCCAGAGAGTGAAAATACCTTGTGTTGCGATCCCCTTTTATTTCCCACCGAATTTTGGCTCGTTGTCTCCACAACTTTTCTTCTAGGGCAGCTAGTTCAACATATCTCCTTTTCAAAGTTGTGTGAACCCATTTTTCTAAATTGGTGATTCTCCTAACTTCTTCGACTCTACCTATCCAATGCATGAAATCCCTACATACCTTGATCTGTTCTTTGATGTTGCTGGACCTTTGATTAGACCACTCTCTTATAACCGTTTGACAGCAGGCTTAGTTTAGCTCCGAGTTCCACTGGAGTTGTTGCGAGTCCTGCTTCCCTCCATCTTTGTCTGATGAGTTCTTTGAATTCCCCTGATTCTAACCAAATATTCTCAAATCTAAAAAAAGAAGTTTTCCTGAAATTCGACTCTGCTGTTAGGATGAGAGGAGTGTGATCTGAAGAGGTGTTAGCAATAGCCTCTTGAGTAGAGTTTGGGAAGGAGTCACTCCAGCTTGGTGATATTAAGAATCTATCGAGCCTAGCCATTGTAGGATGTAGTCTAGAGTTGGACCAGGTAAAGTTCTTGCCTCTGAGAGGCAGATTGATGAGATCCAAGTCCATTATCAGATCAGAGAATTTGAGAGATAGTTGCCAATTGGCTATGTTTAGGTTATTTCGATCTTCTCGAAGTAGAGTTACATTGAAGTCGCCGCATATTAGCCATGGCAATTCATTCGATGGCTTGCTCTTTTCCATTTCCGTAAAAAAATCCCTTCTCAGAGTTGTTGCTGTCGGACCATACACACCCAAAATTTTGAGATCAATCCCATTGAAGTTCAGAGTCACTGATAACATAAACCTTTTCTTTTCATAGTTTACCAGTTTATATTTTAATGGATTCCATACGATTAGAATACCTCCCTTCGTGCCATTTGCTTCTAGATATTGAAATTCTTTCAGTCTTCTTCCACTGATCTGCTGAACTATCGCAGGAGACATAGTACCCATTTTAGTTTCTTGAAAACATGCTATATCCGGTTTTTCTAGCAGAACCGTTTGTCTTACTGCTAGCCTCTTGTCTACCTCATTTAAACCCCTTACATTCCAAGATAAAACTTTAATTTTTGTTCCAAAATCCATAATAACACCAAGACATCATTGAACTTATATTAATAGGAGGCATTACATAAACCTTCCCCATACCTTCCTTGCCTACTATTATATTTAGAAAAGATATTCTCCTCCCCTTACAGACCTTGCTTCTTACTATCCAAAAACTTGCTACTAACATGCTTAAAGATACATCATCCATAATGGAACACATAAAATTAAACTCGAATAACATAACAAAACTTAACATAACATCTTGATACTTAATATCTTATCTTCTTCTTCACTTGAAAACTATCTTTTCCACCTCCTCATCAATCTTGCCAAATAGCTGCACACCTGCCATCTCTATCACCTTTGAAGCCTGCTCCTTGTCAAGTGGTTCGAGCGAGTTTTGGTACTCCAGGCGTACTGGTTTGAATTTGGTATTGCCTCTCTTGTATATCCTCTTGCCAGAGTTATACCTGACTCTACCCCCTGAGTACTTCTCCGTGAGCCTTGCACTCTTTCGGACCAGCTAGATTGTTGCATTGAGCTCTTGTTGAGTTACAGCTCCCTGTTGTACCGGTGGTTCATTGACTGCTAGTTCCTACTGAGAATTTGCTGCGTATGTCGGAAAATCGAAGCCCGGAGGTGGGCCCTGATTTTCATCTGCTCCCTGGTTTTGTAGAACCTGCAGAATCGGTACCTCCAAGCTATTTGCCAGTGCATTACTGCTTTGCCCCTGTTCTAGTCCAAATCCTGAGGCTTGCCCTTCCTCAATCAGTCGTAAAGAAGCCCTTTTAGGGCCTGAAACTCCATTCCCATATATTATATTGTAACCCATTTCAGTTTCTTGGAAGTATTCAGCTGAGTTCAATTTCTCAGTGAGCTTCCCTTTCTCGAAACACATAAATTTAAGTTCCCCAGTTGGCAAAAAAATCATGTGAAGCAACATCCATTGTACCAGATATGAACTGGTTACCATCAGATATAGTCGTCTTGGTGAATCAAAATTTAAAACCAGTACCTGATTTGTTGGTCATTGTTGTATCTCCACCTCCAAAGATTTCGAGTGCTGAGCTTCCATTCAAATCTTGCTGAGATTGGAGGAGTGCAGGGCCTTGCATGCCCCCCTGTTGCGTTTGCACTTCATCAGTTAAGAGACCTGTCTCTATCAATTTCCTTTTCAAATCAACTATACAGTCCTGTGCTGCTCTGGTTCTGTTGGAACCAGCACTGGATCGGTTGCCGTCGTTTCTTTGTCCCCTATTTCCTTCTTGATCCCTGTTTCTTCTTCCTGGTGGTGATCTTCTTGGTGAGTTATCCCTTGTGCCACTGGTGTTATCCCTTTGTCTGTTCCTCCCTCTATACCTTCTGTCAGTGGTGTCATTTCCATAGTTTGGTGGAGGAGGCCTTTGGTTGCTTAGCCAACCTTCCATTTCAACTCGGATGTTCGTCTTGTATGGATTGACTTTGAGTTTGAGAAAAAAAGATACCTCTTCATCTTTCTTACAAGCCACCAACATTGTCAGGTACTGGTAATTCCTGTTGAAGGGGCTACTCGCAGTGGATACCCAAAATCAGCAACCAAGGTTGCCATGTCTAGTCTGTTCCAGTGGTTTAGTGTCACGCCATACAATCTGATACGTGCTCTGCCCCCCATTGGATCAAAAGCCAATTGTAGGTCCGGTGAATAAGGGTGGAGGGCGATTTCAATGTTGTTCCCTAGGTAGAAAGATCCTTGTTCAATGGCCGTTGCTGCCATGTCAGCAGTAGGGAAGATTATAATCAAATCTCCAAAATCTTCATCAATGATGAAGACACCAAACTCAGAAGCATCACAATGGAACTACCGTCCCATGCAGTTAACAATTCTTTGTTTTAGGTAAGGGTCGGAACGTCCCGGACCGGCAAAGACAAAAGCCGATCTTTCAAGAAAGAGGTTGGCCGGGCTCAGTTCTGCCCTGGGAGCTAAATAGACATTGAGATGATGAGGTCTTTCCTGCCATAATTCTCCGGGTTCATTCATGGCCATGGTCAGCCAGTTCCTTGGAGCCTCCATGTTCTTTCTTTGCGATTTCTGGTGATGGGGAGGATTGTGAGGGTGTTTCTGTGAATGTCTATTGTGAAGGTGTGATTCTTTGATTGGAACTGATCTCTCTTTAAAGGGGGTGTTGCTTCCCTGTGAAACTCTTGAGCTTCCTCCTGGCATTGATGGACAGTGTCGAACAATGTGACCAGTCAAATTGCAATGAAGGCAACGCCTTGGGTTTCTACATGCAGCCTGGATATTGCCCTTCATCAAGCATTTGAAACACTTTTGTTGCTGTCTTAATTTTATAGCATGGATATGCATGTATGACTGCTGGTTTCTTCTATGAGCGGATGCTTGGGGAGTCGATCTCTTTTTCCTCCTAGTAACCAGTGTCCAGCCTTCAAGATTCTCATTATGAGCAGCCGTTTCCAATCCCTGACCCTTCTTGTTCTCCGAATTGATTTTCACTTGAGAAGGTGAAAGTGCGTTGTTGCCTTGTTGACTGATATTAATGGGGGGGGCTGAATTTGAATCCTTTGCAGCGAGTCTTGTTCCTCATTATTAGTTGGAGGAATAACTCTAAGTATTGGATGTTCTCCCACCCTAAATATATTTTCTTCATCCTGAAAGTTCCCGAGATTGGGTATAATCAATGTAGGAATCTTAATTGAAACTGTCCTGTTGTCGTCCTTGTTGTGAAAATCGTCTTCTCCTGTCCTATCTTGATGTAGCGTGGTCTCCGTCTTGTCAATCGTCTCTCCGCCGTTCAAAATCGCCTCTCTGATCGCCATTAGGGTTTAGCGCCGCCCTCCTTTGTTTTTAGATATTGAAAAAGTATTTGCTAATCTTCTCTATGTTGCGGCTGTTGATTTCACTAAATACCTATTGTATGGATGCATTAACATGGAGAATAGCTTAGGTACCTATGTCAGAATCTGAGTTCAAATAGAGACAGAATTTCGTGCATTTATTTACGTACCAATACGCTGGTTTGCATTCAAGCTCGGATCAATGCAAACTTGATAGCTCATTGAGGCATTTTAACAAACATCTTATATACCACTTGAGAGTAGGTCCGATGCACCACTTGAGAGTAGGTCCGATGGGCATCGGACCTACTTTGGTTCGATGGGTTTAATCATCGTCGATTTGCATTAAGATTTGTGCGGAACGCTTTAAACTACGTGCGTGTTTGTTTCAATTTTAGTGCGCACAAATCTTATGTTAGATGGACGGTCATCATGCTCGTTGAACCTAAAATAGGTCCGATGGGCATCGGACCTACTCCGTTCTCCTTATATACATGAAGCAATTGAAGCAAAAAAGATAAAACTCAGATAAATCAACGCAAAGAATAGATCTGTGAGCTCATTGAGCCATTGAAGGTGGTGCGGCGGATGATGTCGTAGACAAGGAGAACACTGACGGCACCACGGTAATTGGCAGAGGTAACAGCTCGGAAGTGATCTTGTCCGGCGTTGTTCAAGATCTGGGCCTTGACCTCCTTGACATCCTTGTCGTCAATGAGGCGCTTCTGAGTCTAGAGCTCGAGTCCACTTTTGGTGCCAGGTTGTTGATTTGAGAGAGAATGGTTGGGAAGAAGTGAGCAGGGGTAGCAAAACGGGATTCAAGGAATACTCTATGAGCGCACATGGAGCGCTCAGGTAGAGGCCACTAAGGCATTGCGGTGGGTTCGGGTGGCATAGGTCGTTGAAATTGATCGTGACCTGAGGGTTTTTTTTTCTTTTTATTTTTCTTTCTAGGAGGGTATCGACTGGGAGCTCCAATGAGAGAGAAAGTTGATTTCTTTTTCAATGTCATTTGACTTTGACAGTTATATAGTGAGACTAATTAGTTAGGAGGAAGTTTAGGGGACCAAACAGTGGATGATGAAATCGTTACTCATATTAATATTCACCTGCCAAAATGTGGTTAGTTCACTCTGGTACAGTATTATCTAATTCATACTTTCTATGAACATTTCCTTATGAATAAATAGCACGTGTACACAAAAGTTTGCTTATTTTTTATTTTTTTGAGAAGCAGAAGCTGCGAAGTCGTGAGTGGAGCTTGAATTCTCGACCTTTGGATAACCCCAGATTTAGGACATTTTCTTCTAGCCAATTGTGCTACTGCCCCATCTCAAAGTTTGTTTATTTTGAATTGAGATTCCAACTAAGCATTCCATTCTGTTATATACCAGGGAGAAGTATCTTTACCGTCTTCATTATCAAAATAGTATGATTTTCAGTTTATGCCATCCTTAGTGTGTGAATCCCTGAGACCACACGAATGGTCAGTACTTGGGAGCTACAGACTTCAACTCAAAAAAGTTGTTGATAATTTTTATTGGCATCTTGACTCGGGATGGGAAACACATCTCTGCCCTATATTGGGCCTTTTTGAGAATGCACTTGCCTCCACAAAACCCAAATTGACACCGTCGAGATCGCACCATTCCTATACTCATGTTGCTGTTAGGCTTCACTGTACGATTCAACAGGCCTTGACGACTTTGACATGTTTAAAAGAAAACATAATGGCTTCAGTGGCAGTTAAACTTTCTAAAACTGCAGTATTTTGGCCATAACTTCTTCCTACGAGCTCCGATTAATGTGATTCAATGTTCGGTTTAAAGCTGACACGGTGCGTATTGAAGAAATGTCTGATTCAGACTCAGACGCAAATAATGGCCACACAAGATCTAGGCCGATCAAGGAGTTTTATATACAACTTGAATGGTATGGGACGGTCTTCAAAAACAATTAAACAATTTTTATTACGTTGACTGCATGGATGATAAACTAGGAGTTTGCTTAAAGCTTGATCCAAATAATTGAATGGCATGGTCTTCTAAACCATTAAACAAATTTTATTACGATTGATGATAAACTAAGAGTTTGCATGGGGCGGTCTTCTGAAATAATTAAACAGCTTGGATAGACTTTGACTGCACGGGAGACTGCATGAGCTTTATGTGTAAATTTCATAATATAAAATAAATCCTAGATTAGTATAGTATTTTTGTGACTTCTGGGGTTGTCAAGTACGGTTTGAGAGTCCAGCCAATGTCCATTCTATCTCATTAAATGCAGGACAAGAGTAGTAAAAATTGAACCATTTAAAAGCTGTTTTTTTTAAAGAACGAGTAACAAGTTTTTATAATACACCGGTTCAATAAACCGGTTTTTACCAGTTTAATAGCAGAAATGGTTTATTTCAGTCCAATGGTCCGGTCCAGTCGGATTAATAAACACTGTACAGTTACGTTTCATTATTATGTACTGGATTTTCACAGCTAAGTAACTACTGGAGAGAATATATCTACCACTGAAAACTGGGGGCCACAGAACAAAGCCACCACCCCACCAACACAAGACCACTTTTGGAAAATAAATTAAACCAATCAGCTCTCTCACGTCACACGTCATGTCACTTTATATTTTGTTAATATTTTGGACGGAAAAAGTATCATAACGTCTTGATTGGAACAAATAAAAAGTTCAATAGCTATTAATGGACAAATTAAACTTAAGTGTCCAATTCGTGATAAAGGACAAAGTTTAGTTATCTCAGGCTAAATTTACACTTTGTCAATCATACAACATTTAAAATTTGCAAATACTTGCAATAGAAAAAGTGAGTGTTGTGTTGAATGAAACTCATAGCCTATTTATCATTGTTTTCAGGGAGTCGTGATAATAAGACATAGCCCACTCCTTGATAATTTTATTTTTTGCTAGATTGAGATTATTTTAATATTTTCAATATTTTATTGATTGAGAGTACATGATAAGTTGATGATGTTTGAATCTTAGAACTTACAGAAGCTAGAAAGAAATATATTTCTTGTTATAAGACAGCAGGAAGCTGGCATCTTACTTTTTCTTTATATATAATGAGAGCATGCATGATTTACATCAAATCCCAAATCTTTGAAACATTGTAGTGGAACATGGCACCTGATCTTTTCAGCAAAGTCGGGTGTTTAATATTGTAATCGATACATGGCATCTTAATTTTCACTAGAGATTGTAACACGGAGAAAGATCAGCTCATTCGCCAACGCAGTCGTTGTTTGCAAAGTATTAATACATATGCAATGAAGTATTTATACCTATGTATAAAAGTATTTATACTTATGAGATGAACAATTTTTACATAAATATTATCTTCCCAACCAAATCTCTCAAACGTACCATCACTATAAATACCTATCGGGGACCACTCAAACTACATGAAGGGACAATACACGTTTTTAGAAGTTAATTTTTTTTTTCCGTTCAATCTCGTTCATATTTCTGACAATCTGTGAGAAATTTTGCGAATCTAAAATCACGAATGTCTTCTACGTAATTTTTCCTTTCAAATGAGATCCATGGTGACGTATTTTCGGGCGCATCGCAACACAAGTATTTATATCTCGTGCAAGTATTTATTTTTATACTTGCAAGTATTTTTTACATATGACACTAGATGACGTCTGAAAGTATTAATATCAAATATTGTAAGTATTTGTACCTATGCACTGAAGTTTTGGTACCTAGGTGGTCAACTATTTTTGTTAGAGAAAAGTTGATGCGGTGATATGGGATCTCCACTACTTCATTAGAGGAGGTTGACGCGGGGACAATTTGGAGGACTAAAAATAGAATGATCATAACAAGTTATGCATCAAAGTATTAATATCTTATTTTTCAAGTGTTAATATCTTCATTTTCTCATTAAGTCCATGCCTCTTCATTTCTCTATTGTATCATGAATTGATCAGCGTGGAGGCAATAGAGGACGTGTGATTCCACAAGATCATTTCAATAGCTGAAATTTGTCATATCTTATGTTATTACCAAATGGTTCTTAATCTGATCACATTAATTGGTCCATTATATGACAATATACAATTCAAAATATATTAAATATTAGGCCAACATTGAATTCTATGATCCAACAATATATAGTTTGTATTTTATGTTAATTAACAACACAATATTATAATTCCTATAATATTAAAAATATGATTTTAAGCTACTTTTTTATTTTTAAGAATATATATCTTATTATGACAAACAAGATGGGCATCTTCCTTTTGCTTTAGATATCATGAGCGCATCTTCCTTTTGCTTTTACTTTACTGTCCGAATTAAATAACTTTTGTTTAAATCGATGCCCAGAAGTAAGAATATAAATTACTTTGATTCCAAACCCAGAACAAACAATATTGTCCTAGCAAGCATCAAGACATCACCCAACAATTCACAAACTATCCACTCAATTTTGGTTCTAGACTACAACAAGATGAACCAACTCTAATTGATTAAGAAAATCCATCAAAGCCAAGAGAAAAATCACAGCAATGATTCAAAAGTTTTGCCATAGGGTGGTTGGGGCCGAGATGTTAATGTATATCAGCTCCTTCATCATGTTAATTTCGGTAACGCTTCCTTATGCTGAATCCTTGGTTAGCTCAATATTTAGAAGTAGATATGTAATCTTAAGTCACAAATATGCAAGCCTCTACCTATCCATGGCTTATACTCTTTTCCTCCCACTGTTGTCCTATGTGTACTCCCAAGCCAAGCAGTATAACCAAGAAACAAAAGCTCAAATTATTCTCCTCTGGATGGCGCTCATTGAGATCCTCCAAGTGCGTAGTTGCAACCACTCCACTTGGGATCTACGGAAGTCGGCGGGGCAATTGGTCCAGATATTCTGGGTTGGTTATCTTGTCTACAACTCTGCACCTTTAGAAGGTATCAGGGTGGGTCTCTTCTTACTCTGTATTTATTCTGCTGTCGCTGAGGTCCTGAAAGCAATTATGATAGACAAAGCCAAGCACTCTTACCTAATTGGAAACAACCCAAAACTAATATACAATTACATGAAGAGAATAATGCTCCATGAAGATCTTCGGACCACACCAATGAACATTTGCGAGTATATTGTTATGGGCGAGGAAAATCACGACATACACGATTGCAGCAACGGCTACTGCTTAGGCGAGAAAAAGTCCAACTCTAGAGGCATGCTTACGGTTGGTAGAGTTTTCCAGCTGAACTCATCTGAAGATGATGTGTTTACTTCACAATATCCCAACTGGCGTGACAATTGCCTATCCCTTGCCCTCGCCAAATTATTGAGGCGAAGGTTTGCCAAAGTCCCGGTAAATGAGGCCGGATGTAGAAAAGCCCTTGATTTTGTACTGGAAGGGCTAACTGCCGGTATTGATAGCAATCGAGATATTCAAACAGATGGAAATGATGGAGAAAGAAAGCCAGTGGACAGGGTATTTAGAATTATCCAAGAAGAGCTGAAGTTTGTTTCCGACTTTTTGCACATGGAAATACCAACTTATTATTATTTTCCCCGGTTAGTTATAATTGATTTGATCGGTGTTGCCATCATAATTGGTAATGGCCTTTACCTTTTAGAGCGTTTGCCATATCTATATGTTATAACAAAAATAGATAACAACAATGAATGCTTTTTCCACTTTCTTGGATATGGTCCGGTGGAGGTGAATTTTTTATTTTTCTTTGTTTGTAGAACAACCATCACAATCTGTCTGATTTATGCATGCCTTTGTATGGTATGCTCCTGGATAAGGGTGCTTTATACCGAGCGCTGGTTAAATCTTATATTTGTTAAATTCTACATTAAAGATCCAGTCAAGTGGACAAGATATTACAGCTTATGGGCAATAAGGATGTCAGCCAAAATAGTATTTTCCATTCCTGCAAATATTATAAAGAAGGTGCTACCATACAAAAAACCTAGAGTTTATTCCTCCGTTTTTGATGTGTCAAATCTGGCACGCCTTCCAAAATGGATCAGAACAAATATTCCAAGGTTGTCCCCAACAGGAGTTCACAGTACTGATGCAAAAGATGCTATACTGAGGTCCTTGAAAAATAGTGGTGGACGACTCACCTATGGAGAAACTTCACTAACAAATTTTGGCATGGAAAATTTGAATTGGGCTTGCCAGCCGACTGGAAATAGCACAGAGGCCATCCTTGTTTGGCACATCGCCACAACCCTCTTTCACCACCAGGAACCCTCACCTCAACAAAATAACAATCCCATCAAGAAGGAGCAAGAGGTGGCCTTAGTATTGTCCAGCTATTGCCACTATCTTGTTGAGTCTCTTCCGGAGCTCTTACCAGATGACGTTAAGTGGACAGAAAACATGTATGGAAATGTGATAAAGGAGATATTGGCCATTCAATGGTGCTGGATGCCCTGCAGGGCACACTGGGTGAGAAATGCTCGTTCGAACTATGCAATGCATGCCATGTGGGTTCAAAGTTCAATAGTCGGCAAGGGTACCATGCTGGCCAAGGATCTCATGAAGTCCGCTAACGATGGAAAACAAGTGTGGAATATGTTGGCTGAGTTTTGGGCTGAGATGATGCTTTTCATTGCTCCATCCAATAATGTTGAGGGTCATGAGAAATTTATAGAACAAGAGGAGATGATTACACAATTATGGGCATTACTTACCCATGCTGGTATTGTTACCAGGCCCGAACCCACTGAGCATCACGATCATGAGAACGAGAGCAATGCAGCTAATGGAGACGTGAATGTTTGACTTGCCACTGTATTTGGTACCACTTATTTTCCTTTTGGCATATGATAGTTGTATGTTGGGTCCTTATTTATGAACTCTTACTTTTGGTAAAAAGTTGTTTGTGTTGTATGCTTATTTATGTAATTCTTGTTTTTAGGAGTGAGTTGCATATCTATGTTGTTTTGTACTCATTTTATTTGTTTGAATCATGTTTTTCATTTGTACCGTTTTTCTTACAGCAATGAGACTTCAATATTTCACAACTTTTATAGTAGTTGGTTTTCCATATATTCAATTATTCATAATTTTCTGTTCATCTTTAATTTAATTGCTATTTCTACGGCCTAAAAGGTTGATTTGGAGCTTATTAAAAAATTTCAATTTTGTTTCAACAGCCATACAATATGCTTCTAACCAAATAAAGTTTGAAATTTTGGAATTCTCAAGAGGTTGATGCGGTTTGAAATTCTCAAGAGCTTATTACTGATGTTGAAGCAGGATGATGATAGTATGAACGATCTATTCAAGTCTACATCGTTTACCAAAAAATGATAATCGGCTAATGTCATATATAATTAAATAAGATATTCTATCAAAATCAAACAGTATAAATTATATTTTGATTTCATAACATCCATCCGAATTTAATCGGACACCTCACAAAAGAAAATACAGCACAATATTGTTGTCGGCTCTCTGGTAGGCGATGTGGTCTATCTATCTCTTGTACAGCGCATACGTTGCATGGAAAAATTTTATTCATAAGAAAATAAAAAAAAATATTAAAAATAGAAAACGTTGCATGGATAATTTAAAAATGAGAAGGCAGCAACGAGCCATGATGTCCCGCATCTCAACACCATGAAAAAAACAAAAAAAATATATAAATTGAAGTGGGACGCCTTCGGCCATCCCAACCGGAAAAAAGGAAAAAAGAAAAATGGGCCGCCATTGCCAAGCCCACCCAAAGAAACGAAAAAAAAAATAATGGGCCGCCATAACTCCCACAGATTCATATTTTGCCCTCTCCTCTTTCGTCGCTCTTTTCCATTCTTTTACTCCACAACAACAACAAAAAAAAAAGAAACTGATCCCTAAAACAGCGACAAGCAGCGACAACCGACATTTTTTTTTTTCTTTTTTGTTGGTTGGGATGGCTTGTGGCGTCCCATTTAGAATATTTTTCTTTTTTCCGTTGGGATGGCCGAAGGCGTCCCATTTATATAGTATTTATTTATTTATTTTTCATTTTTTTTATGGTGTTGAGATGTGTCATGGCGTCCTGCAGGGACGTCATGACTCGTTACTACCTTTTCATTTTTAAATTTTTCACACAACATTTCCTATTTTTAATATTTTTTGTTAATTTTCTTATGAATAAAAATTTCGGCTTTAAGCGTGTATCCTCTACATTACCTTACCGTATGAGGCTGAATTCGGACCGTCCAATCATAATCAGATCAATATTGAATTCTAAGTCTGTAATACACAAGATCTGTTTAAGATTCATGCTTATATATAACAAATAGATGAGATTCAAATTCAAAAGGTCAGGTAACTTAGGTGATGTTAATTCTATACTCTTCCCTGTCATGCCGGGCCAATAAGTAACATTCGAATAGCCTTAGCAGTTAGCACACACAGTTTGCGCCAGCATTATTTGATTCATCTTTGTAGCCATTTATTATATTCTCCATGGTGATGATGATGATCGTTACATGTTCACACACAAAATGAATAGGATAATTAAACCAAAATGTGTGAATTTTGCCACGTGGCATTAAAATACTATCCATATGGAGATATTTTCATTGGAAATAAATACATCGGCTATATACATTATACATATTCTGGCTTTTATATATTTATCAGTACTTCGTTGTTTTCTTCTTCTAAATTCTCATTATATCTCACATTTTTATTATTTATTTTTAAAGTTCTCGATCCGAACCGCTTAATATGACATCTATTATAAACAAAATGTACTTTTGAAGATCAAACAAAATTCTAACTATATACTCTTTCGGCCAATGATCGATCCGGACCGCTCCACATCATCACGTTGAACAGTTTGGATCGACTGTTAGAATTTTGAAAACTTAAATATTGAGCCGTAACACGGACCCAATCCGTACTATGCATAGTACCGTAGCCTCACTCTTTAATTTGATAACAAAAGTACTATATCAAAAGTAAGATGCTGTCGGCCTTTCTTGACAACATTTGTTGGGCCCCCAGGCCCACAATTCATACATTATCTTGTTCTTCGATTCCTGTGCACACATAAAACGAAATAGGCTAACAACTATATTACTCCAATACTCCACTTAGGGTCTCGTGCTCGTATCGGGTGCATATAGGATATGAATACACATCCGATATGGCTCCGATACGTGTCCGATACATCAGCTGACATATCAACTTACGTGGCGTATCCTTAATTCTATGATACGGTCTCCAATACGGATTGACTCATCTGGATAAGTCGTGCATCGCGCCAAAATCAAATTTTTTTAGCTGTTGCGGAGAATCAAAGTGGGTATCTGTGACATAACACCCATAGCCTCTACCACTACATGTATATTTCACTAATATTTTGATATTTAATTTATATAATACAAGTGTTAAGTTAATAAAATAATAAAAAAATATTAATATAATAGGCGTATCATATCTTTGATTTTTGAAAATTGTTGTACGATGTATCCGTATCGTCCGATATGATACCCGTATCCATACAACATAGGCTAAGAGACACCTAAAATACTATCCATAAGGATATATTGTCGACCAGAATAAATACATTTCAAAATACCTATTTTATAATTATTTATGTATGGTCGACCAGAATAAATACATTTCAAAATACCTATTTTATAATTATTTATGTATGTATATTTTTCATTAATTTATTTTAATTATTTTATTATTTTTTCTTGCCTACTTTTGGAGTTTAAAATTAATATTATACATAAAATAAATTGGGCACTTATCCTACGCGCGCGTTGTCTTTATAAGATATTTTCATTTGATAAAATAGGCCAAGACGCCACTAAAATACTCTCCATATGGTGATAATTTTGTTGTAAATAAGAACATTCCAAAATGAAGCTTCATGTGGTATATATACAAATTTTATAATTATTTTTGTATCTAGTATATATCATTTTTACTATTTTTCTGTGAGAAACACAGCTCTTGACACTTACGGTCTTGCTTCTTGGAGTTTATATTATGTATAATATATTTTTCATTTGATGAACAATTTTGTTAATAAATCCATATTGATATTTGAAGTCACTATGTTCAAAAAAGATTTCGCACATGTTGTTTTTTATCCAAATCATTATAAATTAAAATAAAATGCAGAGACTATGAAGTGTCATTTTAGCATGAAACTTTTCTACTTTGACCCCCAAAATTAAATTAATTTCATATTTTCATCTATATCCCCAAGAAACATGTCCAAATTAAATATAGTATTAGTCGTATGAGAAATATGATTTTGGTTCGGTTGTTCTGTTTTTTCTTGTTTCACTTTGGTCGCAGGGTGTTCAATTTGATACTGGTACGGACTGATACGTCTATTTTTTCTTCCGTTTTTTTTCTGATTTTTTTGGTATGTGTTGGTTCTGTATTGGTTTGACTGATATGTATTGAACTATTTGAATGAATGGAAGCCTACAGGCATGTTTGCAAAAAAAAAAAAAATTACCTAAAGACTCACAATTCCAATGGCTGGTCAGTGATAGGGTTGAAATAAGCACTATTTTTTTCTATCACTTAATCTAAAATATAGCCAAATAACGAGTTACAATTGTCCAATTTAGGTAATATCATATTACATTTGCCATTTTACTTGATTATGTAGAATTGTAGGATTTCTAGTGTTTTTGGAGCTAAAATAGGTATAAAATGAAACATTCTAGATATACTGGTACCAGCATAAGAATCGGCTAAGTCAGGAAGTCTACGCGACATCATATGACACATATAATAGCATAGCTGAGTCAAGAAGATCAATAAAGTTTCCCACTTTGTATGAACTTCAAGGCATCGTACACACCAATTCTGAGATAAAGCTCTACATAGAATCGTAGATCTCGTTGTCTACTTTCCAACGAGCTTTAAATCACCTCAATCGGAGTTCGGATGACCAAACTACGGCCAAAATACGATTAAGTGTCTATGCAGTATGGCATCATCTATGCCGCATGCGGGATTGACCTATGCCACATGATCCGTGGACTCAATCTGTGAACTGTTCTGATGCTGATCAAATCTCCGGCCAAAATTCTTCTAGAAGGTCACGATTTCTTCAGAGCCAAGTTTGGCTCGCTATTTTTGGCTCCATCTATATATGCAAACTTGGAGTGCACTCCAAGTTTCCACCTTCTCTACTACTTCCACTACTCACCCTCTTCTTTAGAAAGACTATAAATACCTCTCTTGTATAATTGATTTGGTGTGCGTGTTTACTTGTGTTAAGTCTATATAATCGATTAGTATCCTCATGCTATGTTAGTTTAGAGAGTTACTTAGAGAGATAAGGGTATTCATCGGAAGTCAAGCAAGAGAAGAAGGCGTCATCTAAGGAGACAAGGGTTCTCCAATATTTAATTTGGTTGTAATCTATATTTTTCTTATTTTATTTCTATTATTTTGCCATGGCCATGATGAACTAAACTTCTCATCTCTAGGGTGAGGGTTTGTAATCGACTTCTTTGTAATGTTTTAATATATATTTATGTTTTGTGTATATTGATTTGTGTTTGCTTATTTTTTAAATTTTTTTTATTAAGTCCTTGTATACATAGTTCCGTCTACTATATGCCAATGTCCTCCACATACCAATAGGTGTAAAGTTTGTGAATCCCAATGTGAGTGGGACACTTACGTAAGAACTTCAAATACTTCCGCTAACGAGGCTTGGCAGCGGTTCAAAGACTAGGGTTAGAACCTAGGGGGCTCTCTTGGCAGGATAGCGTAGGTTGGAAATTTAAGTTTTATTAGTAGATACCTAGTTTAGATAGGGTCTTTGTGATAATTAATTGAGGGGTAGAATAGAATATGAACAATTATTTGTGTGAGAAAGATAATTGTATACTTATAATACTCTGAATTGTTGCCCCAAAAGCCGATCGCAAGATTGAAAACTTTTCAAATCACGTACATTGAAATCCAGCACGACCTGCGGGGTAGTGACAGTGCCACATGCGGGGTAGCTGTGGGACAATCTATGCTGCATACGGGGTGATAGGCCTCATGCGGGGTAGAGAGACGTCAGCAATATAAATTTTGCATAATTTAGAAGGAGAAAACTTGAACCTTAGAGAATTTTTATTTAATTATTTCATTCTAACCTTAGCAAAATTAGCACCTTCGCCTACAACTTTAGGGTATTAAACCCAACAAACTATTTTCAAAACTATTTTAAATATATATTAATTTTTATCAGCAAACAATTTCTAACTATTTTCAACCAACTCCTTTACCTGAACTATTGAAAATTGTTAATTATCTAATACACTATCTCTATGGATCGACACCCCAATTATACTACACAATAGGATCATGCGCTTGTGATCTGAATGTAAGTAGAAATTAGAGTTTACAAATATTTAAAAGTAGTAGTACCAATTTCGGTCATCATTGATCCGATGGGCATCTAAGACCGTCGGATGGCCTCCAAGAACGTCCGATCTGCTTTAAGATTTATCTGATGCCTATGGAACCTACTCCGCTCTAAATATCGAGTATCTGATTTGACAATAGAACTAGGGTGTCCTTAAGTTCATCATGCCCTTTTGTAAACTCAACTCTAAAACCTATCAGATTGATTTCAAATGACAAATTTAAACAGTTGAAACCAATCTACCTTATAGTGATGCGTCTACATGCAGAAATTTTAAATTTTCAAATTAATTTTTGTATAGAGTTAAGTGGTAAAACAATATTAAAAAAATATATTAAAATTAATTTATAACTTTCTAATTTGACCGCTTAATTTTATTCTAAATTATTTAAAAGCTTAAAATTTTTGCACATAGACATATCACTTATAAGCTAGATAAAGTTTAACATTTCAAATTTATTATTTAAAAATAACCCAATAAGTTTTAAGAGTTGAATTCAGGCCGACATTTTTATTAATACCCTAAAAAAAAACAAATTATCAAAATCTGCCCTCACCCCAAAATTATTTTTAAAACTGCCCTAACCTCCCAACCACTGGGCGGTCCAGATCCACAGCAGACCGCCCAGAAGGTGGGCGGTCCACTACCCATAGCTGACCGCCCAGAGAGGGGGTGGTCCACTATTCATTTTTTTATTTTTATTTTTTATTTTTTTTACATAATATGAATATCAAGATGCTGAATTCTAACGCTAAAAATTCGAATTTTGTTTTAAATATTAGTTAGATTACTTCTTTTAAGCATATTTATACTAAAATACACTAAATTACTTGGAATTATGTTAAATTACGTTGAATTACACTAAATTACTTTAAATTACGCTAAAATAGCAATAACTTCGCTAATTATGCTTAAATACAGTAAATTACGCTAAACTACGCAAAATTACGCTAAAGTAGACAGATTTTGTGCCATCTTTCATGAATCATAAAAATAGTAAAAATTGGTATTCTACAAGTTCATTATGTAACTAATTTACTGAGCTACTTAAATTGAATAATAGAAATGAAAATCTTAATTGGAAACTTCAACTCAAGTTTTGAGGGTCTTCTCTTTGTTTTTTTTTTTGGCAATTCTGAATTTTGGCATCCAGCATCGCGGGCACGGACGCATGCGTATTTTCGCAAGTTTTCCGAAAAATGGTCATTTGCTGAAATCGGACACTCGAGCGCTGTTTTATGACCGTTTGAAGTTTCGTCGTCGTTTTTTCGCCTTTTCAATGATGATATCGTCCCTATTCATATGTAATTTAGCATAATTTACCGTATTTTAGTGTAATTTAATGTTATTTAGTGTAATTAAAGTAATTTAGTATAACTCAACATAATTTAACATAATTCAAAGTAATTTAGCGTTTTTTAGTATAAATATGCTTAAAAGAAGTAATCTAACTAATATTTAAAAAAAAATTCGAAATTTTTGCGTTAGAATTCAGCATCTTATTCATATTATCTCTAAAAAAAAACAAAAAAATAGTGGACCGCCTCCCCACTGGGCGGTCTGCTATAGATCTGGACCGCCCAGTGGCTGCGATGTTAGGGCAGTTTTAAAAATAATTTTGAAGTGAGGACATATTTGATAATTTGTTTATTTTTTAGGGTATTATTAAAAATGCCGGGAATTTAGGTAACTGCTCGGTGAATTCAAAAACACGAGTCCGAATCTGCTGCACTTCCGAGATGGATCGCAGGATCCTAAAATTCCGAGATCAACGGTTCAAATTTTCTCGAGCGCGGATCTCAGAAACGTTCTTAAAAAGTAAATTTTCATGCACGCATCTCGAAAAAGTCCAACAGTTGAGATGGGATCGCAGGGTCCTGCGATCCACCTCGGAATCGCAGCAGATTTATTTTCCAAAAACACTAATTGTCTTCGCATAAGCACTATGCCACGGGGAACATGTTGTCAGCGTTTGTTGATAAAAAGTTTGCTGGCCCCAGGGCCCACAATAATTTCTTTATACACAAACGTCCGTACGTAAATTAATTAGTGCTGCACCATTATCCTTGGATTCATAGTTGTCATGTGTCCTGTCTTTTGGTAGAGGGCAGCTTGGGTCCAATATCTATTGAATTCAAAGTGAGGTCGATAAATTCGATTACCGTCCGATCTGTTTTAAGATTCGTGCTCTGAACTTTTATGTCTGTTTTAAAATTCGTGTGTACAAATTTTAAAGTAAATCGGACAGTCACGAAACCCATCGGACCCAAATTTGAGTCCGATGAGCATCGAACCCAAGCTGTGTGCCTTTTGTAATCATATATTATCTTCTCCATGTTGATGATGTTCGTTCCATGGCCACACACAAAATGACACCAGTTAAGACCCTCATTGCCGAATAGATTCGATGGACAAGGGACCTACTTTATGTCCATTGGGTTTCAAGATTGTATGCTCTGATTTAATATTTGTAAATATTCTTTAATTTTATTGCACACAAACCTAGCTTAAAGCTGATCAAACAGTTCTATAACTTATCGAATCTAAAAGTAAGTTCGATATCAATCGGACCTACCTTGTTCTCTAAAATATGCAATGGATATTATCAAAGCCCAGTGTACTAACACACCAGAAAAGTATGAGAAATTTGTATTTATAGAAAATATATATTATAAAAAAAAAGAGGAAAACAAAAGAATATTTTAATTTTTTTCTTGCATAGAAAATTTTAAATCCGCAAAAGTTATATTTATTCACAAATTTTTCACAGTTTACTGGTCAAAGTTTAACCTTGGAAGCCGTGTCAAAAAAATTTACAATAGAAATTTAACACCGAAAATTCCAATAGTTGCCCAGTAAAAATTACACCTTGAAAGCCGTATAGGTTGGTCCACCGTAGATGCGTGTAGGCAATGTTTACTCTCAAGTCTCATCAAAGCATCGGTACTTTTATATTTTGACCCGAAAAACTATACTAATTTCATATGTGAAATATGAATTTATAGAGCCATGTATTATCTTTGCTTTGTGGTCAATGCAATACGGGTATGTTTGGATGGGTCCTAGAATAGTTAGAATAGTTCGAATAGTTAGAATAGTAAATGAGAATAAAGAAAAAATAGTGTTTCTTAGGTTAGTGTGAAAATGGTATTATTCGGATTATATAAAATATATATTTAAATGTGTACATTTAAAATAGTGAATAGCTGTAACAATTAAATAATAGTGTTAACAAGATGCTATTAATAGGAAATATAAGCAAATGGGTGTTAACGAATTGTCATAGCGTGTAGATAAAACTAAAGTGGTGTCAATTTTGTCATTTTGGGACTGTGTTGAACGAAAATTTGAGAATGATCATTTTTCCCTCTCTCTCTCACACTTCCGAAAGTAGCTATTACACATTTACAAGGAAATAAAAATATGAGACTATTCTAACATTGCGAATAGCAAAAATGTTGTTTGGATGGACATTGGTTATGTCCGAATCCCTATTCTATAACAGCTTATTAATTACGCATCCAACAATCCATACGTATTAGAAAAACGTATATAGCCAATTGGAAGTATTTTAAAATTGCAAAATTTGTAAATTACACATTTATTGCTAT